>JASFAX010003381.1:0-42630 GCA_030737875.1 Allium sativum | reverse complement strand
TTAGCATTAAAGTATAAGTATATATATATATATTAACATACTTCTGTACGTTTCTGTTTCGTTTGGAACCTTTCTCTTCTTTCACTTTTCTTTTATCACTCAACTCAAAGAAATTTAAAACTGAAATACAAATATGCGAACCAAAGTTCAATTTAAAGAAGTACTGTTTCAAAACCATTTCCTGGGCGACACGAGTTCTGGGGAACCGGTGATGGGGTGAAACACGTAAGGAGGCATCCGAGTTGTTCGAAGTGGGTATGGCCTGACTGAGGTTCGAAGATGGGTATTTTGGTGGTGGCGATGGTTATTTCTAGTGAAGGGGAGTTTAGTGTCATCCGGGAAGTTTGCGATGGAGCATAGCATCATCGAAGTCGTGAATTCCCGTAAAAGGAGCAAGTCGCGGTTAAGACCTGGAAGAAGACGGAGTGTGGTTTGTGGCGGGTATGTATTGGTGATGTTCTCGTCGAAGTCCTTGGAGGAATGGAGGAGGAGTTGGTGGTCAAAGGTGCGGATTTGACTGCATTTTTCTTGAGGGCGGGATTTGTTCTCGTCGATGGAAGAAGGAAGATAAGGGAAGGAAGCAGATCAGTTAAAAGAAGGTGGGGTTTAAGGGAATTGGGCCTAAAGTGCAAGGTTAAAGCCCAATGTTATTTTAAATCCATATTTTTAATTTGAATTAAAAGTGTATTAACTTCGTAATGTTATAACTTGGTCATACGATATCGAAATTCTGCGAAACAAGATCGGACAGGATCGTATGGATGGACACTACCCAATGGAACTGACTGGGAGTGGATTGGAGCACGTTTGAAATTATGGCGAAATAAATTGTTTGATTCAAATCAAACAACAGTTTATCATTCTTTAACGATGAACTGCCAATGTGAGTAAATCTCACTAACTCTGAACAGTTTATAATTTCATGTTGTATTTTTAGAACTGTTAAATATTGGCTGATTGACTGTGTGTTGACTGTTTGATTGAACTACTAGTCAGTTAGTTGAATTTCTATATTGATTCTGTTTAACAGAATATATCATATGGAACTGAAAGTGATGTTGATCTTATTGTGTAACATCTGTGGATGCAGGGAAACAGGTTGGAGGAATCCGACTAGATTCCTCAATTGTTATTTTATTGTTTTTTTCATATACTTTGATATATGATGTGATTTACAATCTGTGTTGATTATATATGTATGGACGATATTGGACATCATTGCTTGATTTGTTAAACACCATAACATGCCGAAATGTTGATAAGGGAATATTTTCAAAGTGATATTTGAAAATAAAATATTTATAAATGGAATGTTTATAAATAAGAAATATTTATAAATTTGAATATTTATAAATAGGAGATATTTAGAAAAGGGAAATTATAAAATCAAAGAATAGATTTGAAAAGGAAATATTTTAAAACAATTCGCAAATAGAATAATAGAAAAGGAAATATGTGAAAACCATTTGCAAATAGAATAATAGAAAAGGAAAGATTTGAAAACCATTTGCAAATAGAATAATAGAAAAGGAAAGATTTGAAAACCATTTACAAATAGAATTGATAGGAAATATTTAGAAAATAAATAGAGTTAAAAAGTGAAATTTATTTATAACGGAATAGGACGTTATAAAAGGGAAAACGTTATAAAAAGGAAAATGTTATAAGAAGGGAATCATTTTAAAGTGGAGAACCGTTACTAAAAGTAAATCTTTAAAAATGAATAAACGTTGTTAAAAAGGAAATCTTTATAAAGCGAATAAAGTCAGTAAATTGAATATAAGTTATTCGAAGGGAGTTAAATCGAATATGGTATTCGAAAGTTAGTAAATCGAATTAGTTATTCGAAAGGAGTCAATTGAACATAGTTATTTGAAAGAAGTTATCAATTATGGTTTAATCGAAAGGAGTTATCGAATTAGTTATTCGAAAGGAGTTATCAATTATAGTTTAATCGAAAGGAGTTATCGAATTAGTTATTCGAAAGGAGTTAAGTAAAAAGAGTTAATCGATTAGGGTTAAATAAATAGAGTTAATCGATTAGGGTTAAATAAATAGAGTTAATCGAATTTAGTTTATTCAAAGAAAGGTTTTCAAATCTAGTTATTCGTAAGAGAGATTATCAAATATAGTTATTCGAAGGGAGGAGTTATCGAATAGAGATTTATTCGAAGGAGAGTTAGGTAAGGAGGTTGTTAAAGAATTAAAAGGGTGAACTTTGTCTATTTCAAGGTTAGAAACGTTGTTCAGTTAAGGTATGAGAGGTAGTATTACCCCAACTTGATTGACTCCATTTTTAACTAAGGAATGGTTAAGGTTCGAGAGTGAAAGTGGTTAAGTGAATTTAGTAAATAAGTATAGTGGGTTGAGTTGTCATCGCGATGTTGATTTAAACCTCAGTTAAATCCAAGTAAAGAAGATTGGAAATGTTTTCCAAACGAGAAATCAGAAATGTTTTCTGATAATAGAAAATAAGAATTTGGAATATATGGAAACAGGAGATAAGCAAATTAATGAAACAAGGAAATATATATATATATGATTGATGATTGATTGATAGTATTTCCATTTGGAAATAATATCATTGTTTGCATACGTGTTTTCATTTGATAGTTAACTCACTGACTATCAAAGTTTTGACCATTTTAACGTTGTTAATATGGAGAGACCGGTGGGATTATTATCCAAAGAACCACTCTATATTAGCATAAGCGTTGTGAATCATATATGCCAAAGATAATTGAAGACGGAGTAAAGTGCAAGGACTATTGTATAAGTTTTAGATAACAGTGCCTAAGATGGATGTACTGAATAGTACCTTCGGTTCATCCTGTTCCTGGATGACTTGTATGGACGGATGTCTGACAGAGTATTTCCAGACGATCACATATATTGATTTCTCCAACCGTACCAAGAGTGGAAGCGGAGAAGGGAACTTCTTTTAGCTAACACATAATGTATGGTTGACGACGTCAATCGGTGATTTGATGGATTTGACGATGTGGCATTCGAAGTGAATCTGATGTGATGATAAAGCGTAGCTTCTAGCCTCACATCCGATAAATGACAGAAATTGGGCAGGCAGCATGGCTAAGTCGGTCGATCCGAAGTAGGGTGTATAATCACCTAATCTAGAGTTTCATTTACTTCTAAAAAACTATTGTCGATACTGTCCTATTCGGGAAACGGTTGCTGATCCCAACCGTTGGTGATATACATTCGATACACTCAAGCGAAATGAGTGGTCGGTCATGTGTGGCCGGGTTGCAAGATGTTCTTGTTGAACCCAGTGTTTTCCTCTCTAGAGGTTCACTAGCGAAAGGTGGTTCCATACCTTGTCATAGTTGGAAATCCATTACCCAATACGTTCTTGCGGTTTTGATTGTATACTATATATGTAGAACGTGAGATGAAAGCGTTTCTGCTAGATGATTTTTATATTATGGTTGATAGACATTATTATAATATCAAAAGGTTTTTGGTATAAAGATATTTTTGGATTCTCATAAGGAAAAAACCCGTTCCGTTATACGGTGTGGTCTTATGAGATATCGTTTAAATGCTCAAACTGTTTTAAACTGTTTTACTCATACCAGTCCCATGACTGACCCGGAGTTTATTTTGTTTTGTTTTCCCTAAACTCTTGGGTGCCCAATTTTGTATGGGCAGTCAAGTAGTCAGGATTTTACAGATATACTTGGAGAGTTTGGAGCAGGAGGCTTCAGGATCATATAGCTATTATTATTCCGCTGTGTTATAAGTGTTGTACTTTGACAATGATGTATACTCAAGTACAGAATTATATTTCAAAGTTATGTTACATATATTATATGTTATTCGTTCCGCTGTGAGATTCATGTTACTCTGATGTTGTGTTCTTCTTCTTCTTCTATTCTAAGTTTCTATCTTATCTTTCCTCACCCTCTGTTTTCTTTCTTTTAATTTCCTGATTTTCAGTTTAATTTGGGGTTGGACTTGTGTTTTTGGTCAGCTCAAATTGGACTGGATTTTCGGGTCATTACAGTTGGTATCAGAGCTTAAGTTAAGTGAATTACCTTGGCTCTGTTGCGTGACTCAGTAGAGATGGGGTTAGTAATACCCTAGATTGAGTTGAGTGTATATATACGAGTGAACATATTTGATATTTGATATAAAAACTTGTTTTATATTGTGGAGATTTATTGGTTGAGTTGTTTATGAGTTCTGGTCGATCAGTTTGATCCGCTGTATCGGTAGGAGTTTATAAACACTCGAATACGATGGGTCGACACGATATGTTTTGAAAAGAGGGTAAATTAAAATAAGTTTACCCAAAGTATATTTTGATATAAAGAAGTATATATATAGGATATATTGGTTGTTATTATAATCATGTAAGAATATAAATTTAATAGGTTATGTAAATAACCAATCAGAATTCATATAAGTGAAATACGTGAAATCAAGTGAGTTAAATCTGAAATTTAAACTAGAAATTGAATTAAAACTCTGGAAAATTGGATAAGTGTTTGTAAATGGATTTGGATTAAAAATAAGGAAAATTTAAGATCCTGGGAGATTTTAAATTGTTTTACAAGCAGTGTGAATTATATTTTGAAATGAATTTCAAAGTGGAAATGTTTAGAAATGGTTTTATAGTATTGAACTCACTTCGATCGCTGGAAAATAGATTCTGATGATGACAGTTGCATCATCAGTATTCATTTTCGAGTTGTAAGTGACGAATTACTACCAGAGATGCTGTTTTGAATTTGTTTTGGGAAAGACAAGTTGTGTTGAATTTCAAAAAGGAAAATTTGATTTTTGAAAAGAGTAAACTGTTTAAAAACTCTCAGGGAAAGACTATTTGAATTAAAAACAAATTTAACAGAAATTTGTGAAAGCAAATTTGAATTAAAGTAAAGCCAATAAAGTGGTAACTGAGATTGAATTAGAATGATATCAAGACAAATTGGATATTGAGATTCAAATTTGAAGTGTAATGTGATAATCAAGTTAAGAGTTGGGAATCGAGAAGAAACTCGAGTTGAAATGATATTTGGCTCGGATATAAGCGAATGGTTGTGTTGTGGATAAAAGCAGATGGGAATTTGATTGGGATGACCCTTGTATCCGCTGAATTGATAACAGGTGAAAAGGATAAAATGATATGCCCGACAAAAAGGTACAAGTTTATATTTCTATTGGATATCAGATTTATGAGCCGAATTGGCAAGACGCTTGGCAGTTTGATTTTCCTTTGGGTTGGAGATGGCCCAGGGAGGCGAGTTGGGATTTGACGTATTGACCAGTACAAAGGAAGTGTTGGCGAAATTTTTCGAAGAGTTAAGGCGTTAGAAAATTTTCAGGATTTTTGAAAATTTTCGTTAATAAGAATTTAATAAATTTTTAATTGAAATTAAATTGTTTCAATTGACACTGGAGTTATAGAGGTGAACAAATGAGTTCTAACCAGTTAGTATGGTCGTTCTCTACCTTAGCAATTTCGAGGACGAAATTATTTTAAGTGGGGAAGATTGTAATGACCCGCATTGGCAGAGGTGTTATAATTAATTTATTTAATTATATAAATGGTGATCAAGAGAATTTAATGGTCGTGGAATTAAATAATGGTGAATATTTAATTTAAAATAATAAATTAAATAATATATTTAATTCTGAAATAATCAGAATTGGCTGAAATGGCGATATGGTGTGAAATGGATCATCTGTGATATTTAATTCAGCTTGGAATTGAATTTGAATAACGAATATATTATATAAACGACAGTTTGAACATAGAGTTATAATATAATTAAAATCGAGCTCGAAATGGCGTTGTAATTCGTAAATTGGCGATTCGAACTTCAACTGAACGTACAGGAGTCGTTTTAAGTTGGATTTCTGAGAAACAAGAAACGTATGGAGCTGGTGGAGTATATCTTTCTAGTGGAAGAGAAAATCAGGATTTCGTCGTGTAGATTTTGAGATATGTCCAAATCAAATTTTAAAATAGTCGCTATAGAATCGTTTATTGACCGTAATGGTTTATTTGATATAACTAGAGATCGGATTAGAATTTAGACAAGGTTCTTTTGGGAAATAGTGATAATTTAATTTTTAGAATTTTACTGTAATTTTTAATTAATTAAATAAGCAACTTTTTATTTGGAGTATTTGGCACCATGTAGTCAACATTTTAGGGTTCCACAATATGAGTTAACCTACAGGTATTATTATATTTTTAGGATCACGGCACATTACTCGATCTAATGATATTTTCATATCAGTCCGTGGACAAACAGATTTTGATGGGATGGAGTACACTATCTTGTTGTTATGAAGTAAGGTTGATATTCTTACATGTCCAGGACAAAAAAACCTTCCCTGCATTCGCAGATAATTTAAAATAAATGAAACGTACCGTGTTCCTTAGCCATTTAGTATCATTGATTTTATATACATCCACGTACAAATCATGACAGTCACGAACGATCTCTTTGCCTTAGCATTAAAGTATAAGTATATATATATGTATGTATTAACATACTTCTGTACGTTTCTGTTTCGTTTGCAACCTTTCTCTTCTTTCACTTTTCTTTAATCACTCAACTCAAAGAAATTTAAAACAGAAATATAAATATGTGAACCGAAGTTCAATTCAAAGAACTACTGTTTCAAAACCATTTCCTAGGCGACACGAGTTCTAGGGAACCGGTTATGGGGTGAAACACGTAAGGAGGCATCCGAGTTGTTCGAAGTGGGTATGTCCTGACTGAGGGTTCGAAGAGGAGTATTTTGGTGGTGGCGATGGTTATTTCTAGTGATGGGGAGTTTGGTGTCATATGGGAAGTTTGCGATGGAGCATAGCATTATCGAAGTCGCGAATTCCCGTAAAAGGAGCAAGTCGCGGTTAAGACCTGGAAGAAGACGGAGTATGGTTTGTGGCGGGTATGTATTGGTGATGTTCTCGTCGAAGTCCGTGGAGGAATGGAGGAGCAGTTGGTGGTCAAAGGTGTGGATTTGACTGCATTTTTCTTGAGGGCGGGATCTGTTCTCGTCGATGGAAGAAGGAAGATAAGGGAAGAAAGCGGATCAGTTAAAAGAAGGTGGGGTTTAAGGTAATTGGGCCTGAAGTGCATGGGTAAAGCCTAATGTTATTTTAAATCCATATTTTTAATTTGAATTAAAAGTGTATTAACTTCGTAATGTTATAACTTGGTCATACGATATTGAAATTTAGCGAAACAAGATCGGACAGGATCGTATGGACCGACACTACCCAATGGAACTGACTGGGAGTGGATTGGAGCTCGTTTGAAATTATGGTGAAATAAATTGTTTGATTCAAATCAAACAACAGTTTATCGTTCTTTAACGATGAACTGCCAATGTGAGTAAATCTCACTAACTCTGAACAGTTTATAATTTCATGTTGTATTTTTAGAACTGTTAAATATTGGCTGATTGACTGTGTGTTGACTGTTTGATTGAACTACTAGTCAGTTAGTTGAATTTCTATATTGATTCTGTTTAACAGAATATATCATATGGAACTGAAAGTGATGTTGATCTTATTGTGTAACATTTGTGGATGCAGGGAAACAGGTTGGAGGAATCCGACTGGATTCCTCAACGGTTATTTTATTGTTTTTTCATATACTTTGATATATGATGTGATTTACAATCTGTGTTGATTATATATGTATGGACGATATTGGATATCATAGCTTGATATGTTAAACACCATAACATACCGAAATGTTGATAAGGGAATATTTTCAAAGTGATATTTTAAAATAAAATATTTATAAATGGAATATTTATAAATAAGAAATATTTATAAATTTGAATATTTATAAATAGGAGATATTTAGAAAAGGGAAATTATAAAATCAAAGAATAGATTTGAAAAGGAAATATTTGAAAACCATTTGCAAATAGAATAATAGAAAAGGAAAGATGTGAAAACCATTTGCAAATAGAATAATAGAAAAGGAAAGATTTGAAAACCATTTGCAAATAGAATAATAGAAAAGGAAAGATTTGAAAACCATTTGCAAATAGAATAATAGAAAAGGAAAGATTTGAAAACCATTTACAAATAGAATTGATAGGAAATATTTAGAAAATAAATAGAGTTAAAAAGGGAAATTTATTTATAATGGAATAGGACGTTATAAAAGGGAAAATGTTATAAAAAGGAAACTGTTATAAGAAGGGAATCATTTTAAAGTGGAGAACCGTTACTAAAATTAAATCTTTAAAAATGAATAAATGTTGTTAAAAAGGAAATCTTTATAAAGCGAATAAAGTCAGTAAGTCGAATATAAGTTATTCGAAGGGAGTTAAATCGAATATGGTATTCAAAAGTTAGTAAATCGAATTAGTTATTCGAAAGGAGTCAATTGAACATAGTTATTCGAAAGAAGTTATCGATTATAGTTTAATCGAAAGGAGTTATCGAATTAGTTATTCGAAAGGAGTTATCGATTATAGTTTAATCGAAAAGAGTTATCGAATTAGTTATTCGAAAGGAGTTAAGTAAAAAGAGTTAATCGATTAGGGTTAAATAAATAGAGTTAATCGAATTTAGTTTATTCGAAGAAAGGTTTTCGAATCTAGTTATTCGTAAGAGAGATTATCAAATATAGTTATTCGAAGGGAGGAGTTATCGAATAGAGATTTATTCGAAGGAGAGTTAGGTAAGGAGGTCGTTAAAGAATTAAAAGGGTGGACTTCATCTATTTCAAGGTTAGAAACGTTGTTCAGTTAAGGTCTGAGAGGTAGTATTACCCCAACTTGATTGACTCCATTTTTAACTAAGGAATGGTTAAGGTTCGAGAGTGAAAGTGGTTAAGTGAATTTAGTAAATAAGTATAGTGGGTTGAGTTGTCATCGCGATGTTGATTTAAACCTCTGTTAAATCCAAGTAAAGAAGATTTGGAAATGTTTTCCAAACGAGAAATCAGAAATGTTTTCTGATAATATAAAATAAGAATTTAGAATATATGGAAACAAGAGATAAGTAAATTAATGAAACAAGGAAATATATATAGGTATATATATGATTGATGATTGATTGATAGTATTTCCATTTGGAAATAATATCGTTGTTTGCACACGTGTTTTCATTTGATAGTTAACTCACCGACTATCAAAGTTTTGACCATTTTAACATTGTTAATATGGAGAGACCGGTTGGATTATTATCCAAAGAAACACTCTATATTGGCATAAGCGTTGTGTATCATATATGCCAAAGATAATTGAAGACGGAGTAAAGTGCAAGGACTATTGTATAAGTTTTAGATAACAGTGCCTAAGATGGATGTACTGAATAGTACCTTCGGTTCATCCTGTTCCTGGATGACTTGTATGGACGGATGTCTGACAGAGTATTTCCAGACGATCACATATATTGATTTCTCCAACCGTACCAAGAATGGAAGCGGAGAAGGGAACTTCTTTTGGCTAACACATAATGTATGGTTGAGGACATCAATCGGTGATTTGATGGATTTGACGATGTGGCATTCGAAGTGAATCTGATGTGATGATAAAGCGTAGCTTCTAGCCTCACATCCGGTAAATGACAGAAATCGGGCAGGCAGCATGGCTAAGTCGGTCGCTCCGAAGTAGGGTGTATAATCACCTGATCTAGAGTTTCATTTACTTCTAAAAATCTATTGTCGATACTGTCCCATTCGGGAAACGGTTGCTGATCCCAACCGTTGGTGATATACATTCGATACACTCAAGCGAAATGAGTGGTCGGTCATATGTGGCCGGGTTACAAGATGTTCTTGTTGAACCCAGTGTATTCCTCTCTAGAGGTACACTAGCGAAAGGTGGTTCCATACCTTGTCGTAGTAGGAAATCCATTACCCAATACGTGCTTGCGGTTTTGATTGTATACTATATATGTAGAACGTGAGATGAAAGCGTTTCTGCTAGATGATTTTTATATTATGGTTGATAGACGTTATTATAATATCAAAAGGTTTTTGGTATAAAGATATTTTGGATTCTCATAAGGGAAAAACCCGTTTCGTTATACGGTGTGGTCTAATGAGATGTCGTTTAAATGCTCAAACTGTTTTAAACTGTTTTACTCATACTAGTCCCATGACTGACCCGGAGTTTATTTTGTTTTGTTCTCCCTAAACTCTTGGGTGCCCAATTTTGTATGGGAAGTCAAGTAGTCAGGATTTTACAGATATACTTGGGGAGCTTGGAGCAGGAGGCTTCAGGATCATATAGCTATTATTATTCCGATGTGTTGTAAGTGTTGTACTTTGACAATGATGTATATTCAAGTACAGAATTATATTTCAAATTTATGTTACATATATTATATGTTATTCGTTCCGCTGTGAGATTCGTGTTACTCTGATGTTGTGTTCTTCTTCTTCTTCTTTTGTTCTAAGTTTCTATCTTATCTTTCCTCACCCTCTGTTTTCTTTCTATTAATTTCCTGATTTTCAGTTTAATTTGGGGTTGTACTTGTGTTTTTGGTCATCTCAAATTGGACTGGATTTTCGGGTCATTACAACTTTGATATAATTTTTTTTATAAATACTCTCCATTATATGCAAATAACATAATCAATGTAGACTACGCCATTAGCTGAAAGCTCTGAAATTCAAAGCGTTGATCATAATAGGGATAATATAAACCTAACAAGGTAGAAAAAGAAACGTTATCACCTTCACATGATTATCATTTATTTAAATGTTTAACTACACAATAAATGTGTTTATATTGAGTGTTAATATAATAACAAAATACATAGAGAAAGCGTTGATAAATTAACTTGACATAATCTCATGAACAAAGTAGTTAACAAAATAATCGGTTTAAACTAAAATTGGTACATAAAACATTATTATTTGTTATAAGTTGGATTTGACTATTCGTGTACGTTGAACAAATTCATTAGGCAATTCAAGTGTGATGGCTATATCTGAATGTGTTGATATGGTAAACAGTCATTTCACCGATCTTATTGTCATCTTTTTAAATAGCTATGGTATAAAATATAGCTCGACAATCAAATACAGGCCCACCTGGACGTCCATATATACTTGTATGCATATCTTTATATATATATATATATATGTGTGTGTGTGTGTGTGTGTGTGTGTATTTGAAATGAATTAAAATTTAACTTAAATGAATAATGGCGGATGCGATCATGAGTAATAACGATAAAGCGAGATCTCCAGATCGGAGGCCTGGAAAAGAGGTAGCATGGGAAGATGTAGGACCAAGTGATACGTCGCACAGAAGTGGCTGGATCTCAATTGGGAAGAGGGCGACCCAATAGGGTTTCAAAATTGGTTACCCAGAGGAGTGACGGGGGATCAACGGATCACCAAAATGCTGCTGTTACAGCGGTACGTCCTCCTCGATCACAGAACAAAAGGGGAGTGAATGCTCGAACTGGATCTGATGATCAATGGATATACCGATCAAAAAACCAAGAGGGCTCGTTCTATGACTGGTTGAATGTACAGGCTGAAATCATGGCAGGTAGAGCCAAATCATGGGTGCAGGCGGCGACGGGAGGGACAGGCCAATTACAACAGGAGTCTGTAGAGCTGAGTTGTAACAACCCTGAATTTTAGGGGTAGATTTAAAATTTAAATTTAGTAATTTAATGAGGTTTTGATATTTAAAATGATTTATTTAAAATAATGATTAAGAATTGATTTTAGAATGAATAAAATTAATTTTAATTATAAAAAAGAGTTAGAAATAGCGCTGTAGTTTGAAAAGTCAAACTTGAACTTTGACTGACCGTACAGGATGCAAAATTTAACGGATTTTAGTGAAACCAAAAATATTAGAATCTCTTTAAAAATATCTTTCCAATGAATCCGAAAAATCGAAATTTCATAACGAGAATAAAAAATTATGTCAAAATTAAAATCTAGAAGGGTCGCTATGAAATTTATAAAGGTCAAAAATGCCACTTTTTGCATATGAAGGAACTTGGACTCGAAACCACTTCCATTGAGTTCAGAATGACATTTCTGCATTGAAAAACAGTAAAAACTTATATATTTTGAGTTGCGGGATTTATTTGTTTAAAAATGTATTTTTAATATTAAATATATTGGCCTTAAAAATAGTCATTTTTCAAACGACCTCTGTTTTCGACGAAAATAATTTTGTTGGATTCGTATCGTCATAAGAAAGCTAAAAATATTTTTCTTGGAATTTTCTGAGGTCGTATGTGGCCCCGGCGTATTTAAATGTACGGTAGAAATTAAATTATTTATTTAATATTGTATTTTTAAATTAAAATCGAAAAAAACCGTTATAGACATCAGATTGGGAACCCGGGACATAGCCCATCGCGTTCAGAAAGCCTCAAAACCTTAAGAACGACAGTAAGCAGGCCCAAATCGGAGAAAATCCGAAAATCCACCTTTTTAGCACAAATTTCGAAATTAAAAATTAAAATAATATTAAAAAAATGGGCTGAAACCCTAATTCTCAATGGCAGCCACCGCCCAGAATTCAAGGGCTGAAATCATCCGATTTTCAAATGCTTAGATCTCTCAATCCGTTCAACGAAATTTGACGTATGATATACCAAATCGAAGAAAATTCAGAGAGCTACAAATCTATACGGTCAAGATCGGGTTTTGAATCATGGATTTTGCGAATTTTGACTGAAATCGTGGCGGTTTTGGGTGGGTTTTGGTGAACGATGGGGAGGCCGAGCGGCAAGGGGTTGGTGGTGCTAGTAGGTGATGGCATGGGCTTCGATGTGGTGCAAGCTGATCGGTGCTAAGATGAACGGAGAGAGGTGCGTTTTTGGCCAAGGAAGAGGAAGATGGGTTCGGCCGTGGCAAGTAGGAGGGAAGAAGAAGGTCCGATCCTTCTTATTTTAATATTATTTTATTATTTAATATTTTAATTTTTCCAATCTTTAAAAATACATAACTCTTTCATACGAGGGTCGATTGACGAACCGTAAGTTGCGCTGGACTCGTCTTTCCAAGAGCATCGCGATGGCGTAGACCAGGACTGATTCTGAGACAGTCAAATTTTCAGCAAAAATCTAGGTGAGAATTCTAATTTTAATTTTTTAATTAATTATTAATTATTTTCTCGCGTTAAAAATAATCGTATTATCATGTTAATTCAGATCTGACATGTACTGGTTGGTTGAATTGTTAATTGTTGTGGTTGTAAGTTTGGGTGTTGATGATATGCTAAATCCGCATTGGAATTTTATATATTGTTGAATTTATTTGCAGTTAGAAAGTTAGATCTAAAAGTAGATCTAAAACATATTTTATTCAGAATTAAATCATATTTATTCAGACCTAGTTGTAATAATTTATTTTATGTTATTAAATATTATTTTTATTATTCTGAAATGAACAATAAAATTTGAACGACAAATAAAAATTTATTTTTATTTGTTGATATTACAATAAAATTTGACCGATAAAGAAAACGTATTTTTATTTGTTGATACTACATTAGAATTGGAATGACAAATAAAAACTTATTTTTTATTTGTTGACATTACAATAGAAATGTGAACGACAAAGAAAATTTATTTTATTTGTTTATTAACAATAGAATTTGAACAATGAATAAAATATATTTTTTATTCGTTTACATTAAAAAGAATGGGTTAAAAAGAATATATTTTTATTGCGAATTTGTTACATTAAGAAGAATGGATTAAAAAGCGTATATTTTAATAAGAAATTGTTTCATAAATAAAAAGTACATTTTTATATGCTGTTTAGATGTAAATTTGAACGTTAAATAAAAATAACATTTTTATTTGTTGTTTATATATAAATTTACACCGCATGAATAAAATTTCATTTTTATATGTAATATATATATATGAATTTGCATTGTATGACTAAATTACATTTTTCTATGTAATTAAAATATGAATTTCCATTGCATGATAAAAATTACATTTTTCTATGTAATTTAAATTGAATTTGTACTGCATGATAAAAATTACATTTTTCTATGTAATTTAGATGTGAATTAGAACGGTAAAATAAAAATGACATTTTTCTATGTAATTTATCTATGAGTTATAACTGTATGATAAAAATTACATTTTTCAATGTAATTAGAATATGAATTTGTATTGCATTATAACAATTACACCTCTTTATGTAATTGAGACATGAATTTACAATGTAAAATAAAAATTACATTTTTATATGTAATTAGAAAAGGGATTTGCAAAAAAAATTAAAACTTACATTTTTATGTGTAATTTAGGATGAGATATACAATTGTAAAATAAAATTTACATTTTTTGTATGTAGTAAGAAATTGAGAATTCGCAATGATATTAAAATAACACTTCTGTTAAAGATGTTGCATTAGAATAAAAAGATAATTTTTGTCGCTTTCTCTTTTTAGAATTAAAAAGTATATTTTGTCACCTTTTCTTTTTAACATGAAAAGAGTCATTTTTATGTCATGTTTCTTTTTAGCATTAAAAGAAGCATTTTTGTTGTTTTTCTTTTTAGAAATAAAAAGAACATTTTGCTTTCATTTCTTTATGATAATATTTTATCATCATTTTGAATGCAGTGAAAATAGGATGGTTAAAGTTATTATTTTTATCGACATTTTTGATGCGATAAAAATAGACAATGTTAGTGATTCATTTTTATCGATATTTTTGATGCGATAAAAATAGACAATGTTAATGATTCATTTTTTTTATCGACATTTTTGATGCGATAAAATAGCGATGTTAGTGTTTCATTTTTATCATCATTTTAGATGCGATAACAAGAATATATTTTTGTGTTACATTTTATTGTCTTTCTAGAAAAAAAATTAAAGAATTACATTTTTATGTAAAATTGCTTTCATTAAAAAGAATAAATATAGAAGATGAGATTTTTATTGTTAATAATAAACAATGAAAAAGGAAACATTTACATTTTGATGTAGTAAACAATAAAAAGGAAAATTACATTCAAGATGTAAGTTAGAATAAAAAGGACATTTTGTAGGAAATGTAAATTAGAATAAAAGGTATAAAGATCACATTTTTATTGACCTTTTATATGCAATAAAGAAGAATAGAAATAAAAGAGACATTTTTATCGTCGTATTATATATTGTGTATTATACTGCCATAGACAAGTTACCTGACTTGTTTATGTGATTGGGTCGTTAATTTTCACACATCGCCCAAGTGCACGAATAATTTATTATTTGTTTGTTGGTTGAAACCACACACGGATGTTGGGATGAAAATTAACATACACTAATCCCAATATTTAGTTGTATGTTGATCGTAGATCGACAGACTGCGATGAGCGTTATTATTTAATTTTAACGCTTACACAGTGGAAATTACACTTTGGATGAAATGGATGGATTGATGATTATAATGTTATTGTCATATATATACGATGTGTGTGAAATCCATATAATCCAAATTATATGGTGCATGGTTGAGTCGCATTCCGATTCAGGTTTTCTTTTAAAAAGAGAATATTTTACATATAAAAACTTTTTATATAAAGAATCATTTTTAATGATTATTTTAAAATATGCTTTGTAGTAATGAATAAATATTTAAAGAGCAAATCTAAGATCATTAACATTTCTAGTTATATTTTATGATTAAAATAAAATGATTTGTGAAGTGGATTTACCGTGGACAGTGTTTTCAAATGACATTTGTCCTTTAATCCAATTTACATTGAAATTATTATTTGGAACATATGAATCTATTTTATAGATTTAAAAAAGGCATTTTCTAAAAATCAAGTTTTCCCAATTTAATATATTAAATTGGAATTGAGTGGAAATTCAATTGGTAATAATCAAGACGGGTTTCTGTAAAGGAAGACCGATATTATATATGGAATTTAAGAGGCATTGCCGTTATTCCATTTATATTTTTAGTCCGATACAGAAATTTATGTCGATTATGTATTGATTTGGTTTCTATGGATTTCCATATTTTAGAAATTGATTTGCGAGTTTATCGTGAACTGTGTTTTAAAGGACACTAATTCTTTAACCTGTTTAAGACAAGATTTATTCCTTAAAATGAATGATCTCGTAATAATGATTTTTGATATCAAATCAAAACTAGAGTTTTAATAAATCTTTTAAGGAAGATTTAAGATTTTAATTTCAAAGTTTATCTTTGATAAAATTAATATGGTTCTTTTAATATTAATATCCTATTAAAAGAATATTCTGTGTTGGAATGCGGCGTTGGTGTGATTTTATAGCATTTGATTTTTAATCACAAAATACGCGAGTTGTTCGGAAAAACCGGGTTAACCCATTCTAAACAATCATCACGACGATCAAGAGTCGAAGATGAAGGTGGTGGTTGAAGACCGAAGGTTTTCATATCGTTGGGATGATGATGAATGGTAGCTTGAATTGGGACTGGCCTCCCAAGGCAAGATATTTAGTAATGATCGTCCAAACGCATTTGGAGATCGACGGATTTGGCTTTCGCTCAGACCCAGAGCATAAGCTTATAAATGGATTGTGTGTCTGACATCGTACTCCATTATATATCATGTTATTAATCTTCTGTCGAATGTATGGATGTTTGGTGGCGGAGAATTTATTCTCTTGCTTAACACCCATTCATATATTTTGGCAAAGGATTGGTAGTGTGATATGGAGTGATGATGTGGCATGCTAAGATGCATATGATCAAGGCTTTGTTGAAAAGCAGGCCTTGTGGTTATAACGTTACTTCGCGAGCCTCACAACCCAGTAGAGTCTAAAATGGGAGAAGGGAACGCAGGGAGAGCAACACGTTTCTTTCTAGCTTGAGTGATGTCAGGGACCTACCAGCGCTGATATTTACTTATGTGGATGATGGATGACGAGGCCTCGGTATTAGGTCCTATAGGACCGGGAAACGTGTGTTCAGGAATTGACAATCCTCAAAGCAGTATGTGAGGACCGACCCTGCTGTTTCCAAGGGTTCACTACGGGGAATCCAGGGGCATTAGCTAGAGTGTCTCGAATCGGTAAGGAGCTCCTCCCTAGCCTTGACTCATGATGGAAACCCAATTTCCAATACGCCCCATGCGGTTTTGATTGTATTACTAGTACGGAGGCATAATATATGGGTACCTATGCTTCCTAGGATTGATACATTATGATTGAAACGTTTTATTAAAACATATACACACTAATAATAATATCGTTTTTACGTATTTATCATCTTTTAATCACCATAAGGTAAAACTCTATCCTCTGGTGTGCGTTCATTGTGTGATGGGACCTGAGTCTTATGGTGGTTTCATTTTTCTAAAAAGCATTGCGTTATTTGACGATTTACTTTACTGTTATGCACAGCAATCCATTGGAGTAAACCCGTTCCGCGTTAGCGTCGTGGTCCATGGATTTGCCTTATTACAATTAGTTAAACTAGTTAAGAATTCTCACACCAGTCCCATGACTGACTCGTAGTTTGTTTCCACCTTTGCAAACTCGGGTGCCCTCTTTTCCACACGGGCAGTCGAGTAATTTGTCTACAGGTTTATCTCTTGCGCAGGATTCTGGATTGAAGCTTAAAGTTGTGTCCAGAACATTGAAGCCTTTCGCTGTGCATTGTATTAAATTATTGTATTTTACCTTCCGCTGTATTATATTCTGTACTCTGATATATTCTGTACTCTGATGTAACATTTATTATTGATGTTATAAAAGTCTTTTGTTATTTGTTCTGATGTTGTTGTATTCCCAAAGTTGATGTATCCGCAGATTTCCAACCTTTGGTTCAGACCTGTGTGGTTTATGGTCGATTCAAAGGATGGGAACTTATGGGTCATCACAGTTGGTATCAGAGCCAGGTTAGCTCAAATCTTTGGGATACAACTCATTAGAACTGAACAAAAGACTCATCAGAGATTGGATTAGTAATATCCAATAAGAATACTCATTAGAGATAGGATCAACAGTATCCTAAAATGAGAAAACTCATTAGAGATGGGGTTAGTAATGCCCTAGAATGAGTTGAGAGTAGCAAGCCTATAATATACGTATCTGTAATTATAATCTATTTTAGAAAATATGATTTTTGAATATATAAACGTTATATATTTCAAAAGTTAATCAACGAATAAAATTATTTAAACCAATGGAGAAAATATATATGAATTAGTTAGTAAATTAATCAACTTTTAGCTTCGTTCCTTTTCGAGGACGAAAAGTTCTTAAGTGGGGGAGACTGTAACAACCCTGAATTTTAGGGGAAGATTTAAAATTTAAATTTAGTAATTTAATGAGGTTTTGATATTTAAAATGATTTATTTAAAATAATGATTAGAATTGAAGTTAGAATGAATAAATTTAATTTTAATTATAAAAAAGAGTTAGAAATAGCGCTGTAGTTTGAAAAGTCAAACTTGAACTTTGACTGACCGTACAGGATGCAAAATTTAACGGATTTTAGTGAAACCAAAAATATTAGAATCTCTTTAAAAATATCTTTCCAACGAATCCGAAAAATCGAAATTTCATAACGGGAATAAAAAATTATGTCAAAATTAAAATCTAGAAGGGTCGCTATGAAATTTATAAAGGTCAAAAATGCCACGTTTTGCATATGAAGGAACTTGGACTCGAAACCACTTCCATTGAGTTCAGAATGACGTTTCTGCATTGAAAAACAGTAAACACGTATATATATTTTGAGTTGCGGGATTTATTTGTTTAAAAATGTATTTTTAATATTAAATATATTGGCCTTAAAAATAGTCATTTTTCAAACGACCTCTGTTTTCGACGAAAATAATTTTGTTGGATTCGTATCGTCATAAGAAAGCTAAAAATATTTTTCTTGGAATTTTCTGAGGTCGTATGTGGCCCCGGCGTATTTAAATGTACGGTAGAAATTAAATTATTTATTTAATATTGTATTTTTAAATTAAAACCGAAAAAAAACGTTATGGACATCAGAATGGGAGCCCGGGACATAGCCCATCGCGTTCAGAAGGCCTCAAAACCTTAAGAACGACAGTAAGCAGGCCCAAATCGGAGAAAGTCCGAAAATCCACCTTTTTAGCACAAATTTCGAAATTAAATATTAAAATAATATTAAAAAAATCGGCTGAAACCCTAATTCTCAATGGCAGCCGCCGCCCAGAATTTAAGGGCTGAAATCATCCGATTTTCAAATGCTTAGATCTCTCAATCCGTTCAACGAAATTTGACGTATGATATACCAAATCGAAGAGAATTCAGAGAGCTACAAATCTACACGGTCAAGATTGGGTTTTGATTCATGGATTTTGCGAATTTTGGCTGAAATCGTGGCGGTTTTGGGTGGGTTTTAGTGAACGATGGGGAGGCCGAGCGGCAAGGGGTTGGTGGTGCTAGTAGGTGATGGCATGGGCTTCGATGTGGTGCAAGCTGATCGGTGCTAAGATGAACGGAGAGAGGTGCGTTTTTGGCCAAGGAAGAGGAAGATGGGTTCGGCCGTGGCAAGTAGGAGGGAAGAAGATGGTCCGATCCTTCTTATTTTAATATTATTTTATTATTTAATATTTTAACTTTTCCAATCTTTAAAAATACATAACTCTTTCATACGAGGGCTGATTGACGAACCGTAAGTTGCGTTGGACTCGTCTTTCCGAGAGCTTCGCGATGGCGTAGACCAGGACTGATTCTGAGACAGTCAAATTTTCAGCAAAAATCTAGGTGAGAATTCTAATTTTAATTTTTTAATTAATTATTAATTATTTTCTTGCGTTAAAAATAATCGTATTATCATGTTAATTTAGATCTGACATGTACTGGTTGGTTGAATTGTTAATTGTTGTGGTTGTATGTTTGGGTGTTGATGATATGCTAAATCCGCATTGGAATTTTATATATTGTTGAATTTATTTGCAGTTAGAAAGTTAGATCTAAAAGTAGATCTAAAACATATTTTATTCAGAATTAAATCATATTTATTCAGACCTAGTTGTAATAATTTATTTTATGTTATTAAATATTATTTTTATTATTCTGAAATGAACAATAAAATTTGAACGACAAATAAAAATTTATTTTTATTTGTTGATATTACAATAAAATTTGACCGATAAATAAAACGTATTTTTATTTGTTGATACTACATTAGAATTGGAATGACAAATAAAAACTTATTTTTTATTTGTTGACATTACAATAGAAATGTGAACGACAAAGAAAATTTATTTTATTTGTTTATTTACAATAGAATTTGAACAATGAATAAAATATATTTTTTATTGGTTTACATTAAAAAGAATGGGTTAAAAAGAATATATTTTTATTGTGAATTTGTTACATTAAGAAGAATGGATTAAAAAACATATATTTTAATAAGAAATTGTTTCATAAATAAAAAGTACATTTTTATATGCTGTTTAGATGTAAATTTGAACGTTAAATAAAAATAACATTTTTACATGTTGTTTATATATAAATTTACACCGCATGAATAAAATTTCATTTTATATGTACTATATATATGAATTTGCATTGTATGACTAAATTACATTTTTCTATGTAATTAAAATATGAATTTCCATCGCATGATAAAAATTACATTTTTCTATGTAATTTAAATTGAATTTGTGCCGCATGATAAAAATTACATTTTTCTATGTAATTTAGATGTGAATTAGAACGGTAAAATGAAAATGACATTTTTCTATGTAATTTATATATGAGTGTAACACCCCACGTCAGTTAGTGTCACTCACAAAGGGAATGCACTAAGTTCTGTGGAGCATTTAGGGTAAAAGATGCAGATAAATTACAAGACAGACAGAATTTAAACAGCGGAAAATAAAACTTTGCTTTATTGATAAAAGAGTTTGTACAAAGATTTCTTTACAATATCGGAGTGTCATCTGTCTTACAAAATAAAGAAGCATAAAAATACATTTATATTCCCCAATGTGGCAAGAACCAGCCATAGCATCTGAAAAGAGGATCCAAGCAAAACTTCAACAAATCTTCAAGCCGGGAAAGAGTGACAGTCCAACTTAACCTGAGTTATACTATTCCGTCCTCTACTACCTGGGGGGGAAACGGAAGAAAAGAAGACGAAAGAAAAACAGAGTCAGACATAAAGCCTGAGTAAGTTCAGTAACTTCTAGCATGTGAACATGGAAAAACAAAATGACATGAATTAACTGAATACAAAATTACACCATGACGATAGGGTCAACAAGATTAGACAAGGTAATCACAAGATATGCTAAGATAAGACTGACTGGATATGCTTTAATACTTTCGCCGCTTCGCTATTTCCTTGTTATACTATATCTCTGCACCACCTAACTAGTGTCCCAACTAGTAACGATAACGTGATCCCAATCCCTGTATTTTCCATTGCCTTCCGGCATACATTCATTATTTGTTACCTGGATTAAATCTAGGGTTTTCTATCAAGTGCTTTCTAGATTTAACTAGAGTTTACGCTATCCGCTGAACGCTTCTTGGATTCAGGATTTATGCCACCTAGTTCAACTAGGAATTATGCTATCTGTCGAACGATGCCCCCAAGTCTAGGACACACTACCTAGAGTGGTATATGTCCCTATACTTCCCCACGCCTGTATCGCGAATCATTATCGCTTGTCTAAATGCACATGTCCTGTAATGTGCGACCCGAGTCCTGTGTCAGGGCAAATCAAGGAATACAGAACTCGGTCGGGAGCTTTCAGATATCTGCCGATGCAGATGCTAAGGTCTGTTTTTATTCCAGTGGTTATGGTCCCACTTGACCCCTCCCTCAACTAATGAAAGGCACCCTTTGTAAAATGAGAACTATACGCCGCCCCCCGGTGCCTCACTATCCTATGGCCATCCTCACCCATAACTAGATAGCAATTATGGTCTTTTGGAGTTCTCCGCCTTTCCGCTTCACGTATCTCGACTGACTCAAGATGGATGGTAGACGACGAGTTGCTATCACAGGGCTACCGTTTTCTCGCCGAATCACGCCGGTCCATCCTAGTCTTTAGGTTGCCATATATATTGCAACCAAGGCACACCCCTGGTTCTTCTACGCAGACCTTAACCTCTGTGAGCCCAGGAGGATCATCTGCAGTCTCACAGAGGGATACCAAGAGTACCCTCACGTCCCCTCGAAGCCTCGGGCTTCGTAACCCAATTCGTTGGAGCCTTCTCGGACGGACAATCGCTCATTCCCATGTTATACTAAGAATTACTACTTAGTTCTCTTTCCCGTCAATTTGGGTTGGTTAAGTGTCATTAGTCAATTCAAGCTAACTTAACCCTCTTCATTTATCCTGATAAACTGGTCAAGTGTTATCAATAATTCATGTTGACTTAACCTTACCCTAAACCAAGTTATATTGGTTAAGTATTTCTTATTACTTAACCCTACCCCTTCACCTTGTATTGGTTAAGTGTTCCCTTTTAACTTAACCTTGCCCGTCTGTTTTAACTAACATGTTATTCATGGTTAAGTATTATCCCTTCATGTTTTAGACTTAACCCCATTCCTTTATCCCAACCTGATGGTTAAGTGTTCAAGTTTACTTAACCCCTACGGTCTAGCCCAGCTAACGTATTAAATTGGCTAAGTGTATTATATTTTACTTAACCCCAAGCTCTGGTCTAGTTAACATGTTAATTTGGCTAAGTGTATTAACTTTACTTAACCCCACCTTCTAGTCTAGTTAACATGTTAATTTTGCTAAGTGTATTAACTTTACTTAACCCCTACAAATCTTGTCTTGTTACCTTGAGTCTGGTTAAGTGTTTCTATGGACTTAGCCCTCCCATTCTAGCTTAACTGTGTTAAGTTAGTTAAGTGTTCCTATGGACTTAACCCTCCCATTCTAGCTTAACTGTGTTAAGTGTTTTTATGAACCTAACCCTACCCATCAGTTTAGTTGTCATGTTGAACTGGTTAAGTGTCTTAGTTAACTTAACCCTACCATTCTTGTTCTAGCTTTAATTAAGTAGATTGAAGCCACGACCACTCACATTAGACAGATATTGTTGCGAATACTGGATGTGCCGGTTGGTTCCGGGCAGGTTTACATCGCAACTCAGTCTAACCTCGGGTTAGGCATATTTGTGTTTTCTAAATTCAAAGGGTTTTGATTAGTTTTCAATTCAGGTTTTGAACGTAACCATCCCGTCAGTCGGATCAGTTAGGGATAGCCAGGGAGAGCAGGAAACTTGTATTTTCCAAACCCAAGCCTAGACACTATCCTCTCTGTCACCCTAGAACTTTCTAGTTTATTATTAAAAGAGATGTCGTTAACAGACCTTTAATTTGTCTAGATTAATATTTCCTCATTTAGGACAAATTCTATAAGTAAATTAATCCTAATTTACTTATCTCCCAATTTCTCTTTTAATGTAAATTATCAACATTTATTCTTACGGCCCATTTTCCCATCTATATCATGTTTATGCTTTTTGGTATGTAAACCATACCAAATGAAGTGTCACTAACCATGATTCTGCTAATCCTGACAATTACCCCCAATTATCTCCAATTTCAAGTTTATGCCAATATACTTATCGAGCCAAATTAGCTAATCCAATTCTGATTAACATTCTAATTCACGTCAAACTAGACTTATTACTCTACTTCACTATTCATGTAAATGCTAGATTTACACGTCAATACAAGATTCAAATTACACATCTTATAATTCATGTCAAATTTATCCAATTTGCATTTCTATGAACATGCCATAATACATGTTCCCAATTTATGCCAATTTCCAAGTTAAACTATGTTTTAGTAAATTTCATATTTTGCCCCAAATCGCATTCCCACCGTTCGTAAAATCGTATTTCAATCTAGATTCTAGATTCGTAGTAAATAGGGAATGAACCAAAGATTGCTATGAAAAGGATAGATATAACAACTGGCATAAAATGGTTTTGAATAACGACGTGGTTCAAGAACATGGGTAGACCTAACTAAATAGGTAAATTCCCAAGGTCTAAAACCAAGAATAGACAGAATAGAGACAGAGGTTCAAGAACATGGGTAGACCTAACTTAATAGGTAAATTCCCAAGGTCTAAAACCAAAGGTAACCACGAATAAACTGAATAGAAAGTCAGGCCTAGATCCAAAATAAACAACATGGTTTTATAACTACACTGTCATGGGCATAAATGATAATCTTATATTCATAGTCATAGGCAATAATCCTCACAGTTCAATGAATCACAGTCTTAGGCGATGTTCATAGTCATAGGCAATAGTCCTCACAGTTCAATGAATCACAGTCTTAGGCGATGTTCATAGTCATAGGCAACGTTCATAGTCATAGGAAATATTCATAGTCATAGGCAATATTTTATGTCCCAAAATCAAAGGCTTATATTCATAGTTCCAAGGCATATGGTTCCAAAGTCCATAGTTTCACCGTCACAGTCTTATTGGTCATCGAATCACAACAGTTCTTAATTAGGTCCAAAGGTACAAGCACTGATTCAAGAAGAAAGATTTGGTATAGTCTTTTATCCCTTTAATTTCATGTCGCGAATAAAAGCAAAACGTTCAAATCTAAAAATAACTGACTTACAGAGATTAGATTAGAATAGAAAGGAGGCGTTGCTATGATTCGTAGAAGATCATTTGTTGAAGTCGTTTGAACCTCCTTTTGAATCCAAGCTTGAATCTCTTCTTCTTGAAAGTCTTTTGAGCAGCATCTCCTCGTCTTGTTTTATTTTATATATATTATTTATTTATTTATATATTTTAGAGGAGGAGAAGAAGCCATGTCTAACAAGAATCTTTGCAGCATAAAGGTAGAAAAGAATTGTGAATAGAGAAGAAGACCAGGGCTGTTTATATAGAGTTTCTGATTGATTTGAGCCATCAGATGAAGATAGGAGAAATCCAGTCCATACACGTCAAGAGAGCCAATCAAAATTTGACACGTCAGCCTTAGTGACACATAGGGACTCAGAATATGTCATACAGCCAATCAAAGAAGGCCATGTCAGCACTTATCATCCCCCGACCAATCATACAAAGCCACGTAGAAAAAGAACAATCTTTGACCAACAAAAAATGTGCCACGTGTACATGTCATATATATATATATATATGCATATATGTATATATATATATTTCCTATATATATATATATATATATATATTTCTTTTTATTTATTTTCCCAATTAACCATTTATTTGAACCGCGTTCACACTAAGCCACTTTCTAGCCATTCCCCTAAAACAAAAATATGACGCTGGTGGGGATCGAACTCTGTACCTCCTGTATGCAAGTCACATGTTCCAACCAAATGAGCTACTAAGTCTTTTGCTTACAAACCTTAGAACAATGCTAAACATTATTCTTTTCCCATTCTTTTTTTTTCATGTTTTGCTGCAATATTTAAATTAAAGATATCTTCTTCATACGTTACCCATTTTGCGCAAACTCGGATTCTATCTCAAGCAGAATTCCGAGACGAACGCAATGGCGTAACCCGTTTCCCTTAATTCTTTGATTTCAAATTAATTATACTTTAATTTATTAATTTACTGTTAATGAAAATTCGGGGTGTTACAATGAGTTATAACGTTATGATAAAAATTACATTTTTCAATGTAATTAGAATATGAATTTGTATTGCATTATAACAATTACACCTCTTTATGTAATTGGGACTTGAATTTACAATGTAAAATAAAAATTACATTTTTATATGTAATTAGAAAAGGGATTTGCAATAAAAATTAAAACTTACATTTTTATGTGTAATTTAGGATGAGATATACAATTGTAAAATAAAATTTACATTTTTTGTATGTAGTAAGAAATTGAGAATTCGCAATGATATTAAAGTAACACT
This sequence comes from Allium sativum, assembly GCA_030737875.1. Taxonomy (NCBI): domain Eukaryota; kingdom Viridiplantae; phylum Streptophyta; class Magnoliopsida; order Asparagales; family Amaryllidaceae; genus Allium; species Allium sativum. Next base: position 16,807 of record JASFAX010003381.1, on the reverse strand, counting down.
TTTGTTAAAGATGTTGCATTAGAATAAAAAGATAATTTTTGTCGCTTTCTCTTTTTAGAATTAAAAAGCATATTTTGTCACCTTTTCTTTTTAACATGAAAAGGGTCATTTTTATGTCATGTTTCTTTTTAGCATTAAAAGAAGCATTTTTTTTTGTTTTTCTTTTTAGAAATAAAAAGAACATTTTGCTTTCATTTCTTTATGATAATATTTTATCATCATTTTGAATGCAGTGAAAATAGGATGGTTAATGTTGTTATTTTTATCGACATTTTTGATGCGATAAAAATAGACAATGTTAGTGATTCATTTTTATCGACATTTTTGATGTGATAAAAATAGACAATGTTAACGATTCATTTTTTTATCGACATTTTTGATGCGATAAAATAGCGATGTTAATGTTACATTTTTATCGTCATTTTAGATGCGATAAAAAGAATATATTTTTGTGTTACATTTTATTGTCTTTCTAGAAAAAAAATTAAAGAATTACATTTTTATGTAAAATTGCTTTCATTGAAAAGAATAAATATAGAAGATGAGATTTTTATTGTTAATAATAAACAATGAAAAAGGAAACATTTACATTTTGATGTAATAAACAATAAAAAGGAAAATTACATTCAAGATGTAAGTTAGAATAAAAAGGACATTTTGTTGGAAATGTAAATTAGAATAAAAGGTATAAAGATCACATTTTTATTGACCTTTTATATGCAATAAAGAAGAATAGAAATAAAAGAGACATTTTTATCGTCGTATTATATATTGTGTATTACACTGCATAAACAAGTTACCTGACTTGTTTACGTGACCGGGTCGTTAATTTTCACACATTGCCCAAGTGCACGAATAATTTATTATTTGTTTGTTGGTTGAAACCCCACACGGGTGTTGGGATGAAAATTAACATACACTAATCCCAATATTTAGTTGTATGTTGATCGTAGATCGACAGGCTGCGATGAGCGTTATTATTTAATTTTAACGCTTACACAGTGGAAATTACACTTTGGATGAAATGGATGGATTGATGATTATACTGTTATTGTCATATATATATATATATATATGATGTGTGTGAAATCCATATAATCCAAATTATATGGTGCATGGTTGAGTCGCATTCCGATTCAGGTTTTCTTTTAAAAAGAGAATATTTTACATATAAAAACTTTTTATATAAAGAATCATTTTTAATGATTATTTTAAAATATGCTTTGTAGTAATGAATAAATATTTAAAGAGCAAATCTTTTATCTATGATCATTAACATTTCTAGTTATATTTTATGATTAAAATAAAATGATTTGTGAAGTGGATTTACCGTGGACAGTGTTTTCAAATGACATTTGTCCTTTAATCCAATTTACATTGAAATTATTATTTGGAACTTATAAATCTATTTTATAGATTTAAAAAAGCCATTTTCTAAAAATCAAGTTTTCCCAATTTAATATATTAAATTGGAATTGAGTAGAAATTCGATTGGTAATAATCAAGATGGGTTTCTGTAAGGGAAGACCGATATTATATATGGAATTTAAGAGGCATTGCCGTTATTCCATTTATATTTTTAGTCCGATACAGAAATTTATGTCGATTATGTATTGATTTGCTTTCTATGGAATTCCATTTTTTAGAAATTGATTTGCGGGTTTATCGTGAACTGTGTTTTAAAGGACACTAATACTTTAACCTGTTTAAGACAAGATTTATTCCTTAAAATGAATGATCTCGTAATAATGATTTTTGATATCAAATCAAAACTGGAGTTTTAATAAATCTTTTAAGGAAGATTTAAAATTTTAATTTCAAAGTTTATCTTTGATAAAATTAATAAGGTTCTTTTAATATTAATATCCTATTAAAAGAATATTCTGTGTTAGAATGCGGCGTTGGTGTGATTTTATAGCATTTGATTTTTAATCACAAAATACGCGAGTTGTTCGGAAAAACCGGGTTAACCCATTCTGAACAATCATCACGACGATCAAGAGTCGAAGATGAAGGTTGTGGTTGAAGACCGAAGGTTTTCATATCGTTGGGATGATGATGACTGGTAGCTTGAATTGGGACTGGCCTCCCAAGGCAAGATATTTAGTAATGATCGTCCAAACGCATTTGGATATCGACGGATTTGGCTTTCGCTCAGACCCAGAGCATAAGCTTATAAATGGATTGTGTGTCTGACATCGTACTCCATTATATATCATGTTATTAATCTTCTGTTGAATGTATGGATGTTTGGTGGCGGAGAATTTATTCTCTTGCTTAACACCCATTCATATATTTCGGCAAAGGATTGGTAGTGTGATATGGAGTGATGATGTGGCATGCTAAGATGCATATGATCAAGGCTTTGTTGAAAAGCAGGCCTTGTGGTTATAACGTTACTTCGTGAGCCTCACAACCCGGTATAGTCTAAAACGGGAGAAGGGAACGCAGGGAGAGAAGCACGTTTCTTTCTAGCTAGAGTGATGTCAGGGACCTACCAGCGCTGATATTTACTTATGTGGATGATGGATGACGAGGCCTCGGTATTAGGTCCTATAGGACCGGGAAACGTGTGTTCAGGAATTGCCAATCCTCAAAGCTGTATGTGAGGACCGGCCCTGCTGTTTCCAAGGGTTCACTGCGGGGAATCCTGGGGCATTAGCTAGAGTTTCTCGAATTGGTAAGGAGCTCCACCCTAGCCTTGACTCATGATGGAAACCCAATTTCCAATACGCCCCATGCGGTTTTGATTGTATTACTAGTACGGAGGCATAATATATGGGTACCTATGCTTCCTAGGATTGATACATTATGATTGAAACGTTTTATTAAAACATATACACACTAATAATAATATCGTTTTTACGTATTTATCATCTTTTAATCACCATAAGGTAAAACTCTATCCTCTGGTGTGCGTTGCATTGTGTGATGGGACCTGAGTCTTATGGTGGTTTCATTTTTCTAAAAAGCATTGCGTTATTTGACGATTTACTTTACTGTTATGCACAGCAATCCATTGGAGTAAACCCGTTCCGTGTTAGCGGCGTGGTCCTTGGATTTGCCTTATTACAATTAGTTAAACTAGTTAAGAATTCTCACACCAGTCCCATGACTGACTCGTAGTTTGTTTCCACCTTTGCAAACTCGGGTGCCCTCTTTTCCACACGGGCAATCGAGTAATTTGTCTACAGGTTTATCTCTTGAGCAGGATTCTGGATTGAAGCTTAAAGCTGTGTCCAGAACATTGAAGTCTTCCGCTGTGCATTGTATTAAATTATTGTATTTTACCTTCCGCTGTATTATATTCTGTACTCTGATGTAACATTTATTATTGATTTTATAAAAGTCTTTTGTTATTTGTTCTGATGTTGTTGTATTCCCAAAGTTGATGTATCCGCAGATTTCCAACCTTTAGTTCAGACCTGTGTGGTTTATGGTCGATTCAAAGGATGGGAACTTACGGGTCATCACATGAGTTTTATTGAACCTACTGTTGTTAATTCGAAGAAGAAGGCATCCATTCCTATGACGGCGACGTTCAGATATATGGCAAAATGGAAGAACTCTATTATCTTCTACGTATACGGAACTAGACCATACCACCTCCACCTGAAAAACTACGTTGAGCGGATGTGGAAACCAGTTGGAAAATTTCTAGCTTTTTTCGAGAGAGAATGGGTTTTTTATTATTCGATTTGTGAATAGTTCTGACCGTGATAACATTCTGAGAGGCCGTATTTGTTTAATAATAAAATAACCATATTAAAGAAATGGAATATGGGTATGAGATTTTAAAAAGATCTTTTATCGACTATTCCTCTTTGGGTTAAATTTTTGAACCTTGAACTCGAACTGTGGGACAAGGAGGCTTTAATACGATTGCCAGTGTATTAGGAAGACCAATTAAAATGGATAAAATAATTGCTGATGAGTCCAGGGTGGCGTTCACTAAGATTCTTGTAGAGATGGAAGCTAAATCGGAATTCCCGAAAGAAGTTGATGTGATTATGCACACGGGAGAGGAATTGAAAGTAAATGCGGAATATTTGTACAAACCATCTTGTTGTAAATTTTGTGGGGTTTTCGGACATTCATTTTCACAAGGCAAAGTGAAACCAGCGGAAGTTTGGGTTCAAAAACCCAAGGGGAGTAGCATAGGCGACGTAGTTAACATAGATGCTGATAAAGAAGCCAGCCAAACTGATGGTATGACAAAAGATACTGAGAATGTAATGATGAATATAGAAGTCAACCAAGCTGGAGTGATTACAAATGCTTCTGGAAATGAAGATGGCACATTTATTATGTCCACAGAGATTGATTGTGAACAAAATGATAGTACAATACACGACAATGAGAATATTGAAACAGTTGATCCTACTGAGATAAATGAAAATGCTTCTAATAGTTTAATCTATGGAACTGAAAATGAACAAATATTTCAACGGATCACAGACGTTAATAAAACTCAGCAGCTAACAAGCAAGTCTGGTGACTCTAATAATATCATAACTTACAATGCAAACTTGAATGAAAACCGTAATAACAAGGAGTCTACTACACTACAGTTGGGCACAGACTTGCCATTTACACAAAAGCACAGTAAAATAGGTAATCCTAAATTAAATACACATGACATGTCTTGTTTCTTTCAGCAAACTGATAATTATCTTAAAACTATCGGGTGCCCGTTAAATTTGAAGATATCAAACTCTCAGAATGATGAGGGGATTCACATTAATATGGATGAGAACTCGAACTCTGATGACCGGGAAGAGGATTGGAGAGATTCAGATGATGAAGGGCTGACTGATCACCTAGGTAACACAGAGAACACCATGAATCCACCTGTAAAGGAATTGGATGTATCAGACCATATAGAGGAAAATAAAAAGTTATTGGAAGAAATAGAAAGCATCAACAGGCAAAACAAAAAGAAGAACACTAAATCTATACCAATTGCTCCTCCTAAAGTGTCAACAAGGAGCCAGAGCAAAATTAAATGAATGTCGTCGCATGGAATGTTAGGGGATTGAATGCTCCGAACAAGCGGTTTGAAGTAATCAAATTCCTTAACAAATTTAGACCTTCTTTGGTAGGTCTACTTGGAAATAAATTAAGTAATGACGCGATTACAAATTTGAAATACGGGTTGAACTCAAACTGGAGAACTGCGGATAATAATTTGTGTGGTTGTAAAGGGAGAATTCTTGTATTATGGGATTCAAATTCTTGGGACATCAACATTTTAGCTATGTCATATCAACACATTTCTTTTATTGCGAATAATATGGGGGGATTTTCGTGTAGATTCACCTACATATATGCTAGCAATTTTCTTTTAGATCGTGAAAAGCTATGGTGTGATATATTACAGGAAGCTACTAGAGTGAATATGCCATGGTTGGTTCTAGGTGATTTCCATAATATTTTATCGCCAAGTGATAAAAAAGGGGATCAACAGTTCCATATTGACATCTTTCTGGCCTTCTAGATTGCGTTGCGAGTTCTAGTTTGATCAACATACCTATTTCAGGTTTCAAGTACACATGGACGAAAAAGGCTTAGCCTCTAAGATTGATAATATTTTCTGTAACCATGTTTTCGTGGAAACATTTGCCCAGCTAGCTGCATATGGTGCTGCAATCCCCTTAAGTGATCATATTGCTGTGTGTTTTCGGTTTCATAACAAGGAAAAAAAAGTAGAAATATACCTTTTAGATATGTAAATACGTGGTGTAGTAAGGATGGGTACATGGACACTATTAATATGGCGATAAATACGATGATTATGTCTAATATTCATGGCTCCAAGAGTTATAAGTTCCAATATTTTCTTAGAATGAGCAAGATGTTTCTTAAGTACTGGAATTATAAATCTATTAAAGACGGCGAGTACTTGAAGTTTCTGGAGGATAGATACAACTTTCTTTTGGCTGAAGTAGACAAGCATCCCAATGACACAAGACTCTATGACATGCTCAGCGAGGCCTACAACAAATGGAGAGATCACAACATTATCGAGACTAACAATGCAAAGAAAAAAGCAAAAATCAATTGCCTTTCAGAGGGAGACTCTTGTCCGAAATTCTTTCACGCTGAAATGTCTCTAAGGAATCACATTAACAATTGGACTAACCTGCTTATATCCAATGGCAATGTCATTTTAGAGGCTGATCACATTGAGAGGAAAGCCATTCAGTATTTTTCTGACATTTTTAATTCTGATATTCCCATGAATGATAATTTTCCAACTATAAATTGCAGATTTCTTATTAATGATAGGGGAATAGGACATCTAACCTCTGGTATCAGCTTAGAAAAAATTCACAGAGCTATTTTTTCTATACTGGATGATAAGAGTCCAGGACCTGATGGCTTTACTGCCAAATTTTATAAAGTTCACTGGAATTTACTAAAAGACGGCATTTTGGAGATTGTTCAGGAAGTTATTTATACAAGAAAAATGGCAAAAGGCATAAATCCCACTTTTATAACCCTCGTTCCGAAAGGTGACAATCCTAAAAGTATCTCTGACTATAGGCCGATTGCTTGCTGTAATGTGATTTATAAAATCATTTCTAAAGTCATATGCAACAGAATTAAGCCGTATCTAATACATCTGATCTCAGATAACCAATCGGCTTTTACTCCGGGTAGGTATATTGCTGAAAACATTCTGTTAGCTCATGAACAAATTAATGTTTCAACAAGAAAGGTAGCTAGAAAATATGCATTAAAATTGATTTGCAAAAAGCTTATGATATGGTAAACAGGAATTTTATATGTCATATGCTAAGAATGATGGGTTTTCCAAGACAGATTATTAAAATCATTAAAACTTGCATCACGACGCCTACATATTCTATTTTGGTTCAAGGGTCTCCAAAAGGATTCATTCATAGCAATCAGGGCCTGAGACAGGGAGACCCCCTTTCACCTTATTTATTTTGTGTGGCTATGGAATTTCTAACTATATTGATGTACAAAGCAGAAGTATCTATGTTGATACAGCCTATTTTTAAAGTGGAACCTAAGATTACACACTTGATGTATGCTGATAATTTAATGATCTTCTATAAATCCAGTATCAAGGGTGTCGAGACTATTAAAAGAATTTTAGAACACTTGAGAGAGTGTATTGGACTCAAAATCTACAGTTTAAAGTCTAAGGTGTTCTTTAGCAAAGAGGTAAACAATAAAAGACAGGTTCTCCAAATTCTAGACATGAAGGAAGGGTGCCTTCCGGTAAAATATCTGGGAGTCCCCTTTTCCTATAATTATATTCATTTTTTGGACTGCGGTGAAGTACTAGACAGGATTAGAAAGAGAATGGACATTTGGGATTGCAGGCTCCTGTCCATGGCGGGCAAAATTGAATTGATTCGGACAGTTATTACTCCTATGGTCCTTTTTTGGATGTTAACGTATCAACTTCCCGTGGCTACGATTAACAAGATAAACAAATTGTGTTCGAATTTTATATGGGGTGGAAAAAACATAAAATTGTGTGGAACATGCTTTGTACACCTAAAAATGAAGGGGGTGTAGGGTTAAGAAATTTTATTGACATCAAATCCGAGGCTGCTCTTAAATTGATTTAGCATTTTGTTAACGGAAACAGCTTATGGAAAAAATGGATGGTCAATAGGTATTGTTCTGAAGATTTCTTCTGGGTGATGAAGGTGGATAATAATAGTTTGGGCACATGGAAATCAATCCTACGACACAGGCAGAAGGGGCTGCAATGTATCAAGAGATGTATTGTGGATGGACAAGACACTAAATTATGGTTTGATCCGTGGCTCAATTGCAATACTATGGTCAACATTTTGGGTTGGGACAGTCTAAGCCTATTTGGGGGGACAGTCTCAATGTAAATCACATTATTCACGACGGGATTTTTGACCCAAATTGTTTAATTGTCACTAGACTTCTTGCAAATCATACCAAGGATGTTAACATACACTCTAACATGAACAATGACGTTTGGTGCTGGAATGATAATCCAAATAGATTCTCCTTTCAATCGGCTTGGGAAATTTCTAGAGCGCAAAATCCTTGAACTTGGGTGGTGTAAAATCTTCTGGCATAACATCAATAGTCCTAAGATGTCGTTATGTGCATACAAAGCCATTCTTAACCGACTCAACACTAATGATGTGATGATTAACTGGGGATATGAAATTGACCCTAAGTGTATACTTTGTAATAATGAAGATGAGAACAGAAATCACTTATTTTTCCAATGCCCGTATTCGTCGTACCTGTGGTCCAGATGTAGAATAAAGATTGGCATACCTCCTTTTGTTGACAGACCATTGGTCATCGAGATGAACTTGAAGAGCTGAAGAGATCTTTCACCACGGCTGATGTATGCCAGGAGGTTACTTTTTGCAGTTTTGTAACCACTGTCTACCACATCTGGACGGAAAGAAACTCCCGCGCTCATAATACGATGAGGAGAGGCCAGTTTCAAAGATGGAATCTGTTAGAGCTCGACATAAAGTATTTGCTGAGAAATTCTAGAAGGAGGAGGAGAGAGAAGGACTTACGTCTGCTTAATCGGTGAGGGATTGAATCTTTGGACACAGGCTAATCGCCATGAAGATGATTCACTTCGCTGTAGTTGCCTTTTTTGGGGAAAGTGCTTAATTTTGACTTTTCGTTTTCCTTGGCCTATAGAAGAAAGGATAAAATACTTTAGAACTTGACACGTGCCTGTGTCTTTTTGGCGAGCAACGGCTATTTCTACTGAAGTGTGGTTTAGCCGTGAGGTTTTATTCTTGTTGTAATAGGTCTTGGCAGCCGAAAATCTTGTTGTAGCTTGCCGCACCGTACAGTTTTATGTTTACTGATGCATTATCAATAAAGCTCCGCACTCTTTTTTCCTGTCTAGATATCACGCTGATTTCTAGATCAGGTTTTTAATGAGGCGGTTTACCCATTTTCAAAATACATACACACACACACACACACACATATATATATATATACATATATATATATATATACACACACACACACACACACATATATGGGGAGTATAGTTGTAGAGGGAGCATACAAATAAGGGGAGTATTATATTTCACATTCAAACACATTTACCACATTTAAAATCTTAGTGTATGTTTGTCATCATCAAAAGGGGGAGATTGTTCAGTATAACATTATGATTTTTGTTTGATGATAACATACATATATATTATTATATAAATGTGTTTATATGCATTCTATTCTATATTTCATATCATATACAGAAATAAATATTTATTGAGTAGAGTACAATTACACAAAATTGGTTATTCAAACAATACTTTATTAAAATAAATATTTTATTTCAACATTTGAAATAGTACATATTTTTGACTCCACTATTTACAATTTAGTTAAATATTTTGGATATTTCTGACAAGACACACTTGAATATATATCGCACATGAAATTGTAAAGTACAAAAAAAATTTCAAATGGAATAGACAAATTGAATTAAACAACACAAATATATTTTATTTCAATTAATTTATTTAATATAAATAACAGTACAAATTCATTCATGTCTACAATAAATTTCATATACATAAGTTCCTCACTACATTTCACTCAGATCACTCAGTTTATATACAGATTCTGTAATACATTCACTAACACTAACACACTAAGTCTTCCTGTGCTCTAATCCAGTCAAGTCACCTGTATGCCTTTCACGGAAACACACATTGTGAACTGGACAAAAATATATTTAAATGCTAGCAAAAATAAATTTATTTTTTAATTTTATTTGTTTCAGAATTTTGGTGTGTTTCTCATCATTTTTTTAGATTTGGTCTGATATATTTACATTTATCATAATATAGACCGCTTGTAATATTCACAGTGATACGCTGTAACACTACAAGGTAGACTGATCACTAATGCTCACAGATTAGCCCCGACACAACCATACTGGTTTGCTGATCAGAACCAACATTTAAAATTAGCTTATTTTGAACAGCCACAACTCAGATATAGTGGTCTACTGATAGAAAATTCATGTTTGTCATTCGAGTAGCCCATAAATATAAAAGTGCACGTACATGATACATGTATACACATACAGTTGTGTGTATACACACAAACACACACACGCATATATATATATATATATATGTGTGTGTGTGTGTGTGTGTGTTTTCATTCTAGCCCTATTTTAACATTTTATTTCACTTATAGCCTTGTTTATCAAAATTTATCAAATATAGCCCACTTTTGGCCAACTCGGCGCTGAGTTGGCCAGAATGTGTGGGCGCAATTTGAAATTGCACTGGTACACGTGTACAATGGGGCTGAGTCGACCAAAACGTACTAGCGCAATCTCAAATTGTGCCAACATGGTGGAAAAAATAATTTTTTTACTAGCGTAATTTGAAATTACGCCAGTACAAAATATTTCTTTTCCCCTAGGATGCATGGAACAACAAAGCCAACTTGTCCAGTTGCCATTTTACATGTTGTTATCATACGTGAAAATTTTAAAAAGAGAAGACCATCTGTTGCAAAAGTGGAAAATGGAGAAGCGAGTGGTTTAGAAACCCATATAGGCTAATTCACGGAAACATGATTACGTTGCATTTCCATGGCCACATAAGTATATATTAAATAATGATTAACTGTAATTAACCATAAGAAAGAAACATAACTCGAATTCAAAGAATCCCTTAGGACTGCATAGAGGAGCTGACTTATAGAGGAAGGCATCATAAGGAGCTGACTTATAAAGGAGCTGACAATATATATTAAATATCATGTACTTTATACTCCCATATAAAATATGTACAAATGTTCAACGGAAACTGAAAGATATTAGATCAAATTGACAAAAAAAATAACTCAACGGAAGCTCATACTCGCAATTTGTTCAGCTTCAGAACCGAATATTAGTTTGGAGTACAAAAGTAAGCTTGAACCAGAATATAAATTTGGAGTCAGATGTTGATTTAGCATTAAATAAAAATTTGGATAAAATGTTAGTTCTACTAATATAGAACCAAAAAAAAATGTGAACATTACATTGGTGCAATTTCAAATTGCACCAATCTGATCTTCATTTTTTCCCAACTTTTGCATTGGCGCAATTTCAAAATGTGCCAGTGCATTTTTTTTAATTTGGACTGGCGCAATTTCAAATTGCGCCAGTATAATTTTCTTTTTTTTTTGCACTGTACCGGCGCAATTTGATATTGTGCCGGTACTTTTTGTCAACTCAACGCTAAGTTGGCCAAAAGTGGGCTATATTTGATATATTTTGGAAAAGTAGGCTATAAGTGAAATAAAACAAATAATTGGGCTAAAATGAAAAAAATCCTATATATATAATGTGCAAGTTCATAGGTTCGACATGCAAAGCATAAATGGGCAGTGCAAGTATAGAGCGCCAATGCGACAAGGTAGTTTCATATGCCAAACAGCAAACCCAAAATAACTAATGCAACAAATACCATAAAACAATGGAGAAACAAAATGGAGCAGCATGTACACGTTGTAGCCATCATTTAAGGAAAAGCATGGCCAAGTGCAAATTGCAACAACTAGGGTGCAACACGAAGTCAACAATGAAGCCAGCACAAGTCAGGCTTAACAAAACAGGGAGTCTCAAATGTACAAGGAAGCACACATCCATGTACATGAATAATGGCAAATGGAAAATACAAACTGCCTTCCAGACAATGCAAACAACAATAGTTCGTATGGTCAAAAAGAATAGCAAAATGGTATACATCAATATAGAGGGACCATGTACATATATGAATGACACACGCATAGGTTCAGCATAAAAAAGGATACCATAAGCCAGGTAATACAAATATGTGCATAGGATAAAGAAGGTCTAAATGCACAAAGATACATGTAGCAGGGCAATTTCAAGCACAGTCACAAAACTGGCTGTCACACATACAAAGTGGAGTTCCAATTCTAAAGCAGGTGAAGCTAATAAGGGAATGAAACAACAAGTTTCAGGTAGTATAACTAAGGAACAGGAAAGCACAAGTTCAACAAATTAGGTGCATGAGCTATGGGTCATTGTTGGAGCAACAAGCAGTTGCACAAATAAACTCTAAAGCATCAGTTCGATTTATCTCAATGCATGTATATTATCAGTTCTTAAGAAGTGCAACAAGTGCAAAAGCATGTTAAGTACATTATCATATTCAGGAGCTAAACTAAGGTGCTACACATTATACAAGGGATGATTACACATATGCATAAAACTCAGACTCAAATGAAAAATCATAGTGCAAAAAATATGGCTAATCAAGATGTGGCTATCACTTCAGTTCAAAATATAGTATTCCAAGTAACAAAACCACCAAGTTTTCAAACAGCCAAGAGTATGCATCGAGTTCAAATAAATGGATATGCATGCATCTATCTTTAATCAAAAACTTCAAGTGAAGCAACTATCCTAATTTAACCAATGATGCGGTGGAGTGTAGCAGCAAATCATATTGAAGAAATCCAGAGAATATATGCACAAACTATCAGTTTAAAAACATTGATGTTCCAGAAATCACTAGGATGTATTTTCTAGAAAAATAAATATATGAGAAAGTTCAGAAAGATAATTCCAGGAGATAAAAATTTAGATTGCTAATCCAATCGCAGGAACAATTCAAAGTCGTGGAAGTAAAGTAATAATTCAATCAGGTTGCATCAAAAATCAAGCCCAAAAGTATCGCAAATGTCATGACTAAATCTAAGGAATGAAATCAGCGACTATATCGGACTTTTAAACACTATCTATACACCAACGTCATCATCAACATGATCATCAAAAATTCAAGCAGTAAAATTGAAGAAATATATTCAGAGAACTCACAAGAATTCGGAGATTTTCGATCAATTGAAAAGCCAAATCGTTCGACTAAGAGCATCAACTAGTCGGAGCATCATAAGAACAATTTCCAGAGCAACATTAAAGTCGTGATATGGACGGAGGAGTAAAAATCTTAAATCGATTTAATTTGGTCACCATTGAGATAAAGGAGAAAGCCCACATTTTATTTCAAGTGTTATATCAAAAAGCAAATAAAAGGGCCGACTTATTTTAAAAAATGTCTAGGATATTGGTTTTAGGGTTTTGAGATTATGTTTTATTTTTAGTGTTTTTATTTGTAATCGTTTTGAATGTTTTCTAGTTTTCTAAACTAGGGAGATGAGTTAAGAGTTTGTAATTCAGGGAAATCTGGTCTTGGGGATAAAGGTCAGTGCAGGATTTTAGAGCGTAGGATTAAAACAGTTGGGAGAGGGAGTCACGAGTTTACAGGGGATTGTAAGCGTAGATATTGTCTTACCTAGTAGAAACCTTGAGAAATGCAGTAGTAGGCAAGGTTTTGCCAAAGTTGGGTAATTCTATGTGTTATTTACTTTTCCACATTTACTTTGATTATTATATGTGTTTCTATTATTTATTACTTAGTAAAAAAATTGCAATAAACCATATTTATCCCCCCTTCCCTCTAAGGTTAATTTAGATCCTACATGTACTATTCTATAGCCATTTACCATATTAAGAAGGTCTGGAAACTATAAGACTTCGTTAGAGTAAATCTAATGGCTTTCTATTTCGTTTTCATCTATCTTATCAGGAATATGGAAAGAAGATAGCTAAAGTGAACCCAATAATTACGAAGGAAGGTTGTTTATAGTAAATCCATGGGATATGACGGTTGGTAATGGTTGTGGTAGAACAAAATCAATTCATATGTGGCTTAAGATATACAAAATTTTGCTATATGTTTGGTCTCATCTGGACATAGGTTGGTTGACTTCGAGAATGGGAAAATCCCTTTGCATGGGTGAATTGATATAAAAGCTAAAAAGAATTAAATACGCAAAATGCATGTTTAATGTATCACATGATCAGGAGTCACTGGATCAGTCTCCAGTTCGATTAGTGGAAGGTAGTGAGCATCTAGTCCAGGTGATATACCTTTCGAAGCCTGAAATTCATCTCCCCTACAAGCAGTTTGGGCAAACAAAATTATATTACATGCAAAAAAGTAGTAGGAAGAGCATAAATAGGGAGTTTTGTTGATTGCAATGGAAGTGTTTCAAAAGAAAATGAGGCGGTAAGTCAAGTGGCAAGGAAGAAGAAAATATGGTAGAGAGTAACACATATAATAAAGGAAAATTTTCATATTTAGGTTGTTTTACATAAGTATAACAAGATTAGCCTTTTTTTTTGAAAGTGTTTACAAATATAGACCAGTTTTCGACACGTTAGTGTTAGCAAATTTTTGGAATTCATCAATGTATTTTGAATACATTAGTTTGATGTTTATGCCAACTATAATTTATTTCCTGTTGTATTCCACCTCAATGGTGAAAATTTTAGAAAAATTTAAATAACTTAAGAGTATATGGAAATAAGCTTTAGTACCTATTTGTAGCTAACACATAGAAACATAGATTAAACATTACAGACATACAAAGTCCGATACATGAAAGATAAGTTCCAAGCATAAAAATTGCAGTTACACTAAATTCAACACATTGAAATCTCGTCAACACACATACATCTCCATTTTAGATTACTAAAGTACATGGCTTTATGTTATGGCCTCGCGATCCATATTTGTTGCACCTGTTTGTTTTAGGAATTTGATGCTCGTCCATAACATTTTTGATTCACATAGATTTAGGTCGTCCAAGTTGTCTTCTTGTAGACGAAGGCAATATACATGGACTGTTGTATGGTCCTCAATATCTCTTATCACGTACGGGATAAAACTCTGAAATGTATGGAGCTTTATAACTTTAGATGGAGTACCACTCAGATGCAAAATCATGATGTGCTTTATTTACACCAAAATCCAGTGCTGAACAAGTTGCCATTACATTGGCGCACGGTATCTTCTGTTGTAGTGGGACGTTGCATGTACAAGACTAACGAGAACCATCGATCCTAACTTTATACTCATCGTCGTAACAATGAATCACTTGCCATTCTGTTCGACCAAATTGAACAAGTCTACAACGACGTGCTTCAGTAACACGACTGGCAATTTTAGCTTCCCATTTTGGAATAAGATGTAACATCAGAGTTTCCCTTTTTCCCGTCTCTTAACATCCTTGCAATTAACTCCTTTATAAGCAATAATCTGGCGCCTTTCAGTACACCATTAAAACTTTCATATGCGTCAGTTGTCATAACATGGAAGCGTCCACTGCCATCTCTGTATAGTGCCCAATTTTCTTCAAAATCCATAAGCTTCATTCTATCCAGTCATGCGCCTGCGGATTAGTTGCATTGGTTTCTTCTCTGATTTTATTGTACTCAGCTGCTTCTGAAGCACATGCACCAGAGTAAAACAAATATGTTAGTTGCTTTTCTCTATAACCTGCAGCTTGAAATTTGATTTTAAGATGTCTTTCACAGAACCTATGTTTTTGCAGTTCTCGCCATTTTTCCTATAAAGCTTTTGGGATCTCTTTCATTCTATCTAAAATAAAAGTAATATGACAATTTCGTACACCATGAATGAACTCACGCATGCATTAAAAGAACCAGCCCCAACTATCATATGACTCGGATTTCACAACTACATAAACCAATGGAAAAAACAGTCGTTGGCATCAGCAGCAATAGCAACAAGCAATGTACATTTATATTTACCATACAATTGTGTCCCGTCAATACATAGCAATGGAAAACAAAGTAGAAAACCAGCAATGGAAGGACCAAATGCCAAAAAAGTACGATTAAATACCCCAACATCATCGTAGGTTATATGTCCAATTGTACCTGGATTTCTTCTCTTTATTTCTTCAAAATATTGGGGCAAATTCGTATATGTCCGGCCCAGTCACTATAAATTTTTTCCAATATTTTATTCAAGGTTTGCCAAGCTTTCATGTAACTGATTTTTATGAAGACTTGGTCGTTGACAAGAACCTGGACCGTACCAGCTGAGATATCCAAATCGCCTTGACAAAAGACATGATTTTTAACACAGGAAATCAAGAAGTGGCTTGCTTGTGGTTGGAATCAACCGTAGGAATAACATAAGTTATATTCATCAGACAGTTTCCTGATTTCCCACCATCCAATTTGAAATTTCTTGGATACTGGCATGTATTCTCCATGGACAGCTAGCATCAACATTACATATAATAATATATATTGTTCTATTCGACATGATTGGCTTGTACGAAAATTCATGCAGAGTAGACCATTCTGTTAGTTGGTGTAGTAAATTTTCTTTACTTTCGAATAAATTCCCAATAACAAAACCATTCTATATGCAAGTAGTGGACACTTTTTTCCTTGGAAACTCAAGATTAGAAACTATCAATCTGGCCATCATTTGTATCATACACAGATCATCATCCAATAGTACTTCTATTTGAGCCTCAGCACCATCATTGAAACACCCCACCTCCATTAAGGTCACTCACAAAGGGAATGCCTTAACTTCGGTGGAGGTTTATAAGTAAAAGTCACAGATAAAACACAAGACAAATATGAACACACACACACACACACACACACACACACACACACACACATATATATATATATATATATATAAGTAGCGGAAAACAAACAGACTTTCATTTCATAAATACATGTTCATACAAAACATTTCCATAATTGCCTTACAATAATTTCCATTACATTACATCATCATTTCTGTCTTGATTATTAAATAAAGAAGCATAAATCATAAGTAAAGCTGCATAAATCCCCATAGAACGTGTCCAAGAGCCATAGCCAAGGAAATAGAGTCCAAACCATACATCTACTATCTTGAAGCTTGCAAAG
>JASFAX010000347.1:0-66528 GCA_030737875.1 Allium sativum | reverse complement strand
TGGTAAAACTGGGGTTAGCTTTGTACGGCTCGGTTGTGCGTGAATTGATGGGATACTAGCAGGATGGATTTGGGTTTAGTTGTTGTCGTGAGTCGACTTGCGAATTTGGGAAGCTCGGTTAATTTTGAATTGGCGATTTTGGATGGAGACGCAGAAATTTGTGGTTTCGATTGGTGCTTAGTTCAGGTGATTTTTCGATGGAGTTTGTTTGGTTATGTTTGAGTTGATTTGCGATTTGTGGGAGTTGATGAATACGGAAGGAGGGCTGGATTTCGATTTCGGGTAGTTGATTGAAGGTGCGGGTTTACGGTCTGTGATTTTTATTTTCGCTGGATGGTTTTTTGGTGATCTTGAAAATAGAAGATGGTGATTTGTTTCGGTCTGTGATTTTGGGCGAACTATGTTGAGAGGATAGGTGATCCGGTGGTTGGCTTGGCTGAGCGTGGAGGTGGACTTGCGATATGCAGATGAGATGAAGGTAGCAGCGTGTTTTTAGTCTTGTTTTCGGTGTGATGGTCTGTAATAGATCAGATCTTAAGTAGTATTGTTGAGTGGTGACTGGCATGGGTTGGTGAAGAGGAAAGGTCTTCGGCAGAGACAAAAGAGGAAGGAAATCAAAATTGTAAAAGAAACCTTTGTTTTTTTTCACTTGTAAAAGAAGAAAAGAAATCAAAGTTAAAAGGAAAGAGATCATATTGAAAACGGTAAATAAAATCAAGGAAATTTGACAATTTTTTCTCTTAATTGAAAGATTACGATATCACTAAACAATACCAAATCAAATCAAGAATTTTCTTCTATATATGACAGAAAACAAAAGAAAAAAAATAAAAAAGAAATTGAAATAAAAGTGGAAAGTCTTTTTTTTCTCTTGTCTTATAGATTTTAGTATCAATAATTTAATACCAAATCGTCTAAGCAAGATTATATATATATATATATAAAAGAGAAAAAAAGAATAAAATAAAAATTAAAAAAAATAATCTGAAGGATTTCCTAATAGAAATTATTTTGGTTCCCTGCAATTGCGCCAAAATTTGTTTGCGAACAAATTGAACAATTGTAAACAACTGTTAAATTCGTTCGGCTTTCCTAAACAACAAGGATTGTTGTAGAGGGTGTCGAACTTTGGGACCAAAATTATTTCAATTAATAAATCCAATCAAGTTATTCCAAAAGGTTTGATTGATTGAAAAGTAAAGAAAATAAATAAAAGGAGAGTTTTATCTAATAAAAGAAAGCAATTAGGGAGCAATGACATAAACTAAATTCATACGAATTAATAACCAAACAGATTAATCAGATCTAATTCATGTTGCTGTCACAAACATGAATCAATGATAATTAAGTTTCTAGATACAAATATGTGAATGACAACAAACATAGCATATGCAGGAGAAAGCTCTTAAACAACCATAGACTATCAGGACAAATTCACTATTTCACTTCTAAATCCCAAAAAATTTGATCTAAATTAGGAAAGTGTTAGATCAAACTCGAATATACCCTGTGAAGGAGCACAACTCTTAAACGACACATACTATGAAGGTTCAGATCTAACCCTTGGTTCAGATCTAGATCTACATACATGAAGTTCTAATCTTTTTGGCTATGTGATTCATATTGAATCTAATCTAAGCGTCATCACCCCCTAATTAAAGGAGATTAGCTAGACATAGCTAAAAGAAAAGAAAATAAAAAACATGAAATAAAAGATACGCAAAAAGTAAAGAGAAAGGTAGAAGAGTTTTATTCCAAGAGAAGGATTACAGAATAAAACTAAGTGTGTTTTTACATGAAGGAGATACCATATATTTATATTTGCTTAGCCAAGACTAGATATCTCATTCCACAATGTGGGACAAAAACCCATTCCAAAATAACAAGTAAATCAAGTAGCTAAGTGTGAACGCGTTTGAATGGGAAGCCTTGCAATTGAGCTAGTGTGAACGCATTTGAATGGGAGGCCTTGCAAAGGAGCTAGTGTGAACGCATGTAGAGAAAATAGGTTGAGGGCTTCAACTCCAAATGCTTTAAGTATGAATAAGAACTCCAAGTGATCAGAAAAGCATTGAATCTTAACTTTGAAATATGCAGCAAAAGGTAGTTAAACAGCAACATCTTGTCAGATCTTCAAGCTTTAATCCATCTCTTAAAATCAACACTCTTCTTGCACAAATTCTTCAAGCTTTTCAACAATTAAGTGCATTAATCCATTCATCTCAAATAATCTGGAAACACAACTATAAATACACAGTATCAGTTATCTTAAAGGTAAAATAAGATAAATAAGGGGATAAAATATACACATTTACGTGTATATCACCTATGTAGGCTATTTTAATACATTTACTTTCGAAAGGATTTTTCACACTATGCACTAATAATAATATAAAAGAGGATTTTATGTATCGAAGGCATTTTTGACTGCATAAGGAGAAACCTCGCCCATGTGTGTGTTTGCATTGTGTGTGTGCCACGAGACCTTATATTAGTTTCATTTTTCAATAAATCATTGCGAATTTCTATGCACGGGTATTCGCATGGAGTAAACCCGTTGCACATTAGCGGCGTGGTCCGGTGAATTACCTAACTCTAAAATAATCCCTAAACAACTATTTTGAGTTTTCACTCCAGTCCTACGATTGATCTGGAGTTTATTGTTCCCATACCTAAACTCTAGGTGCCCATAATTTTCCACACGGGCAGCCTAGTAGTTTGGTTCGCTGATTAAGCCTTAGAGTTGGCTGAAGCAGGATTCTGGTTTTAGCTGGAGCAATTATGTGTGGGAGCATTCGCATTCTTCGGCTGAGTTTAGTATCCTTTCCCCTGTATAATCGATGTACTCTGATGTATCCCTTGTAACTCTGATGAAAAATTATTGTAATGATAATGGAAAAGTTCTTTCTATTTTGTGCAAATGTGTAAGTACCCCTAACAGTCCGTCCTTGTGAACGGTTTAAGTTGTATTAAGTACCGGCGAAAACCGGGCAAAAAGTCGGGTCGTTACAGGATATCTCCTACCCAAAGCCTCCCAGGAGGGAGCCAATGCTAAGAGAGCATGATTCTGGAAAATACTGCGTATTTCATGACATGGACAGACTTGACACCAATGACTGTAGGCTTTTACGAGACTTGATCGAGGAACAGTTTAGACGTGGAGAGCTACCCAAGTATGTCAAACAACGAATAGCGCTTACAGCCGTGCTCCACCTCCTGCTCCCGAAAAGGGAATGATCCTGGATCGAGTTCTCGCTGGATTGTCATAGATGATCGAGATTAGATCACCATGGATTTTCTACATTTCTTAGGACTTGTGATATGTTTCTATTTCACTTTTTAGTCATATGAATGGCTAAGTTGAAGTACACACGTATGAGATTAGGATAAAATCCCTAGGCATGCACTAGATTCAACCATAAACCAAACATGATTTGTTTTGGCTTTGTAATTAATTTGAATTGAATAACATGAACTTTTCAAGCATGGATTATGTTTGGCAACCTTAAGTATATTATTAGGATGTTACAAGACTCTCAGTCTCAACCTAAGTATGGCTTACATTTATCTCGGAACCCTAGGTATGGATTTTTCCTACGGATGGACCATCTTGTCAAGATGTGGCAAGTAGTGTTCTATCTCGAAATGAGTATGGTTTGTACTCGGTTGGATTCCTTTGTATGGATTATATACGGGAATGCCGAATTGTCCAGTCATGATCTGACAGGTAAACTCAATAAAACTCGAGTGTGGATTATGCTCAGTTTGAACTTCCAGGTATGGATTATGCCTAGGAGGTTTGGTTCCCCGGCCAGGATTTGGCGGGATGATTCGAACGTCACCCGAGTATAGTTTATACTCAAAATTGATGCCCAAGCATGGTATATGCCTGAAAAGGTTAAGCAGTACAGTCGGGTTTTGACACATCTGTTTGCCTTCTTTTCTTTGTAGGTATGGAGTATACTCGCAGCTGGCAGGCCCGACATGGCCCTGTTTTTCATGGATTTTGTAATGCCCCGTATTTTTGGTAGTCAAATATTTAATGTAATTTATTATGTTAAATATTGAATTGGAATTATAAATGGATTTATAATACCGAATTCACTTATAAACGAAGTTTAAAAGTTGAATTTATATTTAATATAAATTGAGCTCGTAAATGTCGCGGTAGTTCGTAATTTAAGATTTGAACTTCAACTGAATATACAAGATCCGATATAAGTCGGATTTCTTTGAAACAAGAAACGTTTGAATCTAGTTGATTAAAATTTTCATATGAAGAGAAAAATCGAGATTTCGTATTATAGATTGTATGTTATGTCCAATTCAAATTTTCAAAGAGTTGCTATGGAATCGTTTATAAATTATAACGATTAATTTAATAAATTTAATTTGATTTGATAGGAATTTATTGATAACTCGAGATATAATCGAATTAAGCTTTGAAACAAATTCCATTGAATTCATATTGACGTTTAGAGTTAGGATTGATATATAGTTTGTCGTTTTTGGACATTAGATATTTTGGTGTCCGAAATAGCGTTGTTTGGCATATAAAATAGCGTACTGGGAAACAATTTAGGAAAGCGAAGAAAATTGTTCCATTGGATTAGTATTCATTTATTATCATAATATTTCAATTTTCGTGTCGATCTGACTTATCATTTGATCGTGACAATGATAAATGCCCAGATTTATTTATCGTTTATATTAGTTTGGTTAATTTAAACAGGGTTAAGTTTAAAGGAATAGACGACTGGCCAAACGAACTCCAATTTTAACGAAACAAATTTCATTGGATCCGTAAGGTAAAGGTCTTGTAGAATTTCAAAGTTTCATGTTATTTGGATTTACTTTGTGACCGTAGGAAATTCAAACGCTTGATTTTCCACCTGTGAAAACAAAGTACTTTTTACAAACGACCTCGGAATTTGATGAAACCTGTCTCATCTGCTCCAGAATATATTTTTATGCTAGGATTAGGATTTTCATCTCAAGAAGATGTTGTTTGTGATGGTTTTGAAGTATTACTTCATCCACAAGTTTTATATAATATAATTTAATTAAAAGGGTTGCATATATATAACCATACTAAAGTCAATACCCTAAAATTTTCTCTTCCACGGTCAACTATATTTCTGGTCGCCTTCTGTAGACCGAAACACTCCCTCAATCTCTTCGATTTTTCTCCAAATCATTTCATCGATTTAAAAAAAATTCAACTGCGAATATATTCATTCCATTAAGCTCTTGATTTCGACCGGTTATGATTGGATTTTATGAGCTTTTGTGATCGGAAATTGAGCACGAAGGCTCAGCAGTTCAGGTCTATATGAGGACATAATAGAGCATCGAGTGCATACGGTTTCAAGCGAGGGGACAATGGAGCTACGGCGTGGATTCTGATGACCTTCGATCATCGGTCGGTTAACTGGAAGAATGACAGAACGCAGCACAACAGATTATCCTGGAGTGGAGCATCGGTTCTTGGATTTGGGAATAGAACGAAGCGGGTATCACTTATCAGGAAACAAAAGTCTTCAATTGGGCAAAACATGCTATGTGTATCGAAGACACAATAACTTGAAATAAAAAAGGGACAGGGTGTTTTCCTGAATCAGCGAATTGGCCAATTGAGTAGCGGGCTTACTAGGTTAACGTGGAAACAAGGGTGTGGGGGCAGAAACAGTATTCGGGAAATCCTGGGACGCTACAGATTTGTGGCCTTAATACGATCCCGAGTGATCATCTGTTTCCTGGCTGTAGAACAATCCCGAGCGATCGTAGGTTTCCTGGCCTTAATATGATCTCGAGCGATCATCGGTTTTCTAGCTTAATACGATCTCAAGCGATCGTCGAGTTTTTGGCATTCTTTTAATACGATCCGATGCGATCATGGGATTTTGGATTTCTATGGATTATGGATTTATTGGACTATCCAGGACACATCTTCATTTCTCAAGAAAATATGCTCTAAAGGGTAAAATGTTGACATGCCTTTTGGTAAGGCCATTACAATTTGAATTATGTCAAAAGAAGTACTCAGGACTTGAGTATAAACTTTCATTGATTGGCTTTCACTTGGATGGAGCGATAAAGCATTGGTGAGATTCAACTTAGCATGCACAAAACTTTGGGTCAGATCGAGTTAAAGCAACCTCATATCATCACTCCAACACTGGATCGAACCATCAGTTCGACGGTCTTGAGTCGAACTCGGCCCGACCACAGGCATTGACATGAACTTGGAACTCTGTCCATATCTCATTGGGTCGAACAACATCAACCTGAACCCCTGAAACAACTCCAGCATATAACGTGGTCCTATTCTTTAAACACGTCTACCTCCTACAAAACCCGATCGATCTCCACTTGGCCATGCAGACATTTTCTTCGCTCGTCCCACTACTTCTCTGGGCTTTCTTATATGCTCAATACGTGGCATTCGATCCGAAGCCTTTTCCTGGCTATAAATACATGATTTCATGGAAAATTAAAGGGATCATTTACTGGGAACTCCTCACGGCTTCCTCCATTACTCACACAAGGACTTTGTGCACAATCAGGTCGATTTCTACCACTTAACATAAGGATATTTTGTATAAACAGTTCTCTTCTTTCTTACGAATGTACTGATTTCTATAATCTGTCAGTATAAGAAGAGATTATAAAGTAGGCGTAGGCAAGGATTTTACTGAACCACTATAAAAATATCGTATGACCCCTATTATTTTCTTTTTTCTGCACTTTATGATATGTGCTTTTGAGGATTTCACACCGCATTGGGTGTTAGTACCAAATTTCGGTCTAACAATATTTCATTGATTTTACTTTAAAATCCAATATTCCATTATTTAATCATCTTAATATTATTTTAATCATTAAAATAATATTATTTTTAAACCTTATTATCCGAAGTTCTAATTTTCCTAAATTCCATTATAAAAATAAATAAGAAAGTTTCGAAAATTAAATCTCTTTAAAACCTTTCCCAAATACCCTAACCGAACTTCACTTTTTCAGGTTACTATTCATTTCAAATTTAAATTCGAAAACATGCCTAAATTAATTGAAAATTAATTCAAATAAGATTCATAATTTTACGAAAACTATTCGTAAAGACATAAACTACTTTTCCGAATTATTTCGAATTTAAAATTCAAACTTATAATTTCCACTAAATATTTACTAATAAAATATTCAAATTAATTCTGAATTGGAATGAAATTCAACCAATCACCATATAATTCAATTAATATGGATTTCGCACATCATTAGCATCCAATAATGGTTATTAACAACTATTAATATCCAGTTACCATTTAGTGACATCATCAGCATAAGTGTTAAGATCATTAACACTTAATACCCAATCAACCCATTATTAATTAAGGTATTAATCCTCATTAACATTCTATGGCCATAATTGGCGAAACAAATTCATTTTAACATATATCACAATCAAATGATCATCCATATCACAATCAATACCAACCATGTCTAATTAATATTAACAATGTCACATATTTATCCATTGTTGCATTTTTTTTACCAATGTTCTTCTTTACTTACTAAGTGGACATTTTAAATTGATTTTTCTTATCACTAAGTAATTAACTCAACCTCTTGCTAACTTAACAATTAACCAATTTAAACATACTAATCACATTACTTGGCATTGATATGTAAATCACATAACAATTCATCACTAACACATGAATTAACTCATTTAACCCAATCTAGTTAACTAAATGCGAGTTAAAGGTTTTTACTAAAGTTATCCCACACCATAACTCTTCTAGGTAGGAACTTTTAGCTTCACTTACATTTCCCTCTTCACTTTAACACCCAAGACAACACCTTTAACAACCCAATATCTGTAACGAACCAGAAAATTCGATGCTTGAATTTTCAACACAATTACATCCCGTGTCCAAACTCGAGTACCGAACATCCAAAAAGTTATTTAAAAGAAAACAGAGGAGAGAGGTAAGAAAGAAAGAAATATTAGAATAGAAGAAGAAGAAGAAGATCTAACACATAATCGGAGTCTCACATTGCGGCGGAACAAAATATAATATAGAGATAAATCTTTATTGAGAGCTTGAAAAATACTTACAATCATCAGAGTACATCAACACATCTGGACAGTTATAATTTCTTGTCCTCATATACAACACACAACGGAATAACAACCATATACCATACGTCTGGACTTCTCCAGCTCATCACTTCTCTGCATCCAAAAACCTGAACCCCCTTCCCCCCTCCCGGTCTAACCCGAGCATTACAAATGCACAGATCAGTCTGGTGAACCAGATGTGAGAAAACATGCTAAGTTTATAGGTAACATCCAACTTGATTTTAAAGTAAAAATCTTTCTGAAGAAAGGAAATCGTATGACCAAATCCACACATAAATACGGACGGTTTTTACCTAACGATAACCCAAATCGTTTTTGAAATCAATATATTCTTATATTATAATAGTGATGTAAATCAAGTAAATAGCAATCTAGCAGAATGATTTCATCTCGCGATCTACATACATAGTATACAATCAAAACCGCGGGCACTTATTGGAGAATGGATTTTTCCTGGAAAGGTATGGGACCACCTACCGACAATGTACCTCCGGAGATGAATACATTGGGGATTCAACAAGAATGTCTTGCAACCCCGGTTAAACATGACTGGCCCCTCAATTCGCTTGAGAGTACCGAATATATCATTACCACGGTTGGGGGCTAGCCAACCGAACCGATAGCATAGAAAAATAAAAGGGACAACCGAAGGCATTTAAATTCTATAGATTAGGTAATGATATACCCTTTTGATGGGTGCAACCCACATAGCCATGCGACCTACCCGATTTTATACCACTCCCGGTTGATGAGGCTAGAGGTTAAGCTTCTCCTGCATCTCCATCCACTTTGAATGCCACATTATCAGATCCGCTGGATATCACTAATTGGCGTCCACCAAAAATACTCGAGTGTTAATGTAGTGGCCCGGTATTTTAACGACCTTGGTTATCCGATATACAACACATATCGAACGTCCAAGAGTCAGAAAATACCAGATCGATAATGAAAGAAGTTATAGGATAAAATAGATAAGATAGAACTACTTAGAATAGAAGAAGAAGAACTTACATCATCAGAGTAAACACGAATCTCACAGCGGAACGAATATAATATAACATAACTCTTGAATTAAAAACAGTTATGTATACAACAACACTTATCAGAGTACAACACTTACAACACAGTAGAAATAATAATAGCTATATAATCCTGAAGCATCCTGCCCCAAGCTCTTCATGTATCTGTAAATCCCGACTACTTGACTGCCCGTACAAATTTAGGCACCCAAGAGTTTAGGGAAAACAAAACAAATAAACTCTGGGTCAGTCATGGGACTGGTATGAGTAAACCTCTTTAAACAGTTTTAAATTTGTGAACGATATCTCATAAGACCACGCCGTGAATACGGAACGGGTTTTTACCTTATGAGAATCAAAACATCTTTGCAACTAATATCATTCTGATATTATAATAATGTCTAAATACAAATAGATATCAATCTAGTAGAACGCTTGCATCTCACGTTCCACATACATAGTATACAAACAAAACCACGGGCGCTTATTGGATAATGGATTTCCAACTATGACAAGGCATGGGAATCACCTGCCGCTTGTGTACCTCTAGAGGAGAGTACACTGGGTTCAACAAGAACATCTTGCAACCCGGCCACACATGACCGCCCACTCAGTACGCTTGAGTGTAGCGAATGTATATCACCGATGGTTGGGATCAGCAACCATCCTTCCCGATAAGGAACAGCATTGAAATAGATTAAAGAAGCAAATGAATATTCTCTAGATAGGTGATCATACATCCTAATGGGAGCTAACCACATAGCCATGTTGCCTACCCGGCTTTTTGTCATTTCCCGGATGTGAGGTTAGAGGCTATACTTACCTTTATATCATATCTTCATTTACTTTGAATGCCACATCGTCATACCTGCCAAATCATTATCGATTTCCTTTCCGGTACCACGGGTATATAAAGCTAAGAGAAACGAATTCCTCCGCCACCAAACGTAATCCGTTTGAAGAGATCAACATATATGATTCGTTAGACATACTCTGTCAGACACTCGTCCATATATGCTTGTCCTGGGACTGAACAAACCGAAGGCACTATTCAGTGAATCCATCCTGCCTAGGCCTTTCATAATAGCCCTTGCACTTTACTCCGTCTTCAAATATATTCGGCATACTTGATTCGCAACGCTTATGCCAATACGGAGTGGTTCTTCGGATAATAATCCAACCGGTCTCTCCATATCAACAACGTAAAATGGTAATAAACTTTGATAGTCTGTGACTTAACTATCAAAGAAAACAAGTGTGCAAACAACGATCTCATTTCCAAAAGGGAATTCGATCGATCAATCATCATAGATGTATATTCATATTTTCTAGCTTATTTGCGTATCACTATCCTTCCACAGCTATTAGTCCCTGACTGTAAACTAGTATGAGAACAATTCCCTAAGTATCAATCCCGAAGGTCGAAACCAACATCAGATAGATACCCAGAAAACTATTCAACTTAACTAATCTCTAGTCAGTTTCTAATTTTGCTTTAACTTTATTTCTAAATTTCTATGTCTGATTTAACTCTATCTCGAATATCTAATATTCGATCATCTTTAATTGAATAACTAATATTCACTTAAATCCTAATTTGATTAACTATGTTTAATTAACTCTATCCGATTAACTCTATGGTTTTAACTCTAATCGATTAACTATAGTTGATACCCTCTGATTGATTAACTCTATTTGTTTTCTAAATGAATACTCCTTTATAATTCTATTTATTTTCTAAATTAATATTCCTTTATTATCCTATTTATTTCTAAATAAATATTCCTTTATTCTATTTAATTTCTAATTAAATATTCCTTTATTCTATTTAATTTCTAATTAAATATCCCTTTATATTCCAGTATCACTGATGGTGTTTACGTGTCGTATCACAATGATCAATATCATTCAAACATTTACAATCAACAACAGATTATATAGCACATCATATATCCCAATATATGAAAAACAGTAAAATATATGTTGAGGAATCCAGTCGGATTCCTCCAACCTGTTTCCCCTGCATCCACAGATGTTACACAATATAATATACAACTATTTCATTTCAACATGAAATATACTGATAAATAGAATCCCTCTTTGATTGTCAATTTATATATATAACTATAACTACGTTTTCAATCAAATCTATTTAATAGTCCAAATTATCAATACACAACAATCAAATCATTAAATACAGTTTATATAAAAATATAAACTGAGCAGAGTTAGTGAGATTTACTCACATTGTCCGTAATCGTTAAATAACGATTTACGGTATTGGTTCTGACCATACAATTTATTTTGCAATAAATTCTAGATGAGCTCCAGTTCATCCCAGACCAGATGCATTTTGTAGATTCTGTCGCGATGATTTTTCTGAATTCTGATTACGTATGACAAGGATATTAGTCATACAAGTTAATACATTATTTGAATTAAAAGTTAAACTATCATATATATTTCTTTTCTTACATGGGCTTTACCTTTATTTCGGTCCAAAACCAAACTTATCATTTCATTTTTCTTCATTGCTGGGCTTACATGTATGGCCTATCATATCGCACCAGGACAAACATGAATGGTGCTTCATCTTCTCAGGTTACAAAGGAAAACACCCTGTCTCCTACCCAGTTTCCTTCAAACCCAACCTTACCCATAACTGCGCAACCCAAACTCTGTTTCACCATAAATCGATGCCCCTTCTTCTTCCAGCACCAACTGAAACGTCAGCCATCTCCTCCATTTTCTGCTTGACAACAATTCAACACTGAACAAAAATATCCCCTTTAAAACCCGCATGAACCCACGTTTGCTTCTTCATAGACTTCCAGCTGTAAAAACCATCAACGCAACCCTGCTTAACTCCAGGAAACCGGCCAAGAAACCCACGGTTCTTCTTCTCAATCTCATATTTCTCCTTCCGCCTAACACCTCGCCGCCTGATTCCTCCGGTTCTGACCATCATCATCCCCAGTTCGACAGACCATACCCCATTTAAACCCCAGACAATCATTCCTTCGATCAAATCCCTAAGCTCACCGTTTAACCCAAAATTTGCGCATGCTGTTGAATTTCCAGCGGACTCAAATGGCCACCGAATGTCATGAAACATACATGAAATAGAAGAGCAATACTTGAGGATCTCGGATACATATATTCCGTGATTTATGGAAATTGTTTTGAATTGTTTTGGAATTTTCTTTTTTGCTTGAGACGAGCGAAGAGTGGCGGCTTCACTTTGTGAAGCGGATGCAAATTAGGTCTGAACGAATGGGTATTTATATGTAAGAATTGAGACATATATATTATTTTATTCTATGAATTGGTCAAGGAGTTTTTTGTAAAAACGGCACCTTATATAATCTCTGTTTTTAACAAACTAAGTTGATCCTAGCATAACAAATCATTCCGGATCCAATGGGACAGGTTTCGTCGAATTCCGACACCGTTTGCGAAAATCCTTTAGAAAATATCGGTGAAAAACACCGAGCATTAATTCCTTAAAATTACAGAAAAAATCCTAAAAATATAAGGCCTTGACGTTTCAGTACACCACTTCCTAAGGTTTCCT
The DNA here is from genome assembly GCA_030737875.1 of Allium sativum. Classification (NCBI taxonomy): domain Eukaryota; kingdom Viridiplantae; phylum Streptophyta; class Magnoliopsida; order Asparagales; family Amaryllidaceae; genus Allium; species Allium sativum. The sequence continues at coordinate 53,792 of JASFAX010000347.1, read as the reverse complement.
ATGAAACTTGTTTCGTTGAATTTGGAGTTCGTTTGACCAGCTAACCATTCCATAAAAGTTACCCCTGTCTAAAACGTATAAAGGGTTCAATCCAAACAAGGCGTTTTTGGCCATCGAAATCACATACGTCATCGGTTTGTCACGAAACTGGCTTCTATTATAATGATTAATTAATACGAATCCAATGGCACACACTTCATCGCATTCTGAGACTGTTTCCCGGTACGCTATTTTCTACGCACCCTAAGTGCTCCTTTTGACACCAAAATATCCAATGTCCAAAAATAACAAACTTTATATCTATCCTGACTCCAAACGTCAATACGAATTCACTGGAATTCGTTTCGTAGCTTAATTCGATCGTTATCTCAAGTTATCAACAATTTCCTTATAAATCGAATTAAATTAATTAATTAAATCGTTATTATTCCATTGCGACTTTTCTAATATTTGAATTGGTCATAACTTACAAACTATACGAAATCCCGATTTTTCTCTTTCCTTAGAAAAATATAGCTTAACAGATTCCAACGTTTCTTGTTTCACAGAAATCCGAGTTAAAACGGCTTCTGTATATTCAATTGAAGTTCGAAACTTAAATTATGAACTACCACGACGTTTCAAGTTTGTTATATATATAATTATAAATTATACGTTCAAACGCTGTAAATGAAATATATTCGTTATTATATTTCAAATCTAAACGCTACCAAATCTCTTATACTATCCAATTCACACTACATTGACAATTCAACTATTTCTGACTATTTCGACATTATAATATATTTTATTATATTATAATTATTAATTAAATATTCAATATTATTTAATTCCAGTTTATCGATATCGCTAAATCGATATTTAATAATTAAATAAATTAATTATTCTATCTCTAGAAATCCGGGTCATTACAATCTTTCCCCCTTAAAATAATTTCGTCCTCGAAATTGCTAAGCTAGAAGAATGTTACTAACTTTACTAACTAGACTTAACATCTTTTGGGTTTTACTTTTTATCTTCAGTTTCAGCAGAACCTATTTAATTTTAATTAAATTATTAATTCATTCCGACTAACTAAAATTTTCAAAAATCCTAAAAAATTTCTAACGCCTTAAATTTTCGGAAAATTTCGCCAGCGTCTCCTTTGTACGGGGTTACCGGAAAAATTCAAACCTTGCCACACAGGCCCTCTCCACTCCAAAAGAAAATCAAACAGCCAAGCGGCTTGCCAATTCAGCTCATAAAATCTCATATCCAATTAAATTTAAACTTGTACCTTTTTGTCGGCATATCATTATATCCTTTCTTCTGCTATCATCTCAACATATATAAATGTCACTCCAAACAGCTCCAACCAGTTGATATCCTCAAACCAAATCATTCACTTATACTTAAGTCGAATTCCATTTCAAACTCGAGTTCTATTCTCGATTCCAATCTCTTAACTCATTAACTCAATTCAATTCCGGATTATTCCATATTCAAATTCTAGTTTTATTTAACTTTATTTATTCATTCTTACCTGTTTATCTATTTAACTCATAAGTTAAACCTTAAATTCCTGGGTTAATTTCAAATCCATTTGAAATCGTAATACCAATTCAAAACCTTTGAATTTCTAAATTACTTATTTTCTGAAAACATTTCAAAAATAAAATCTTTGGTAGTAATTTGTCACTTAGAAACTCGAAAATGACACTGATGATGCGGTCGCACTCATCAGGGTTATTTTCCAGCTATCGAAGTGAGTTCAATACTATATCACTTTTAGATTTGAAAAACATTTTCAAAACTCCCAGGAACTTAAAATTTCCTTATTTTAATTCCAATTCTGATTTAAATTCAGATTTACTTTATTTTATTTCATATACTTTACTTATATGAATTCTGATTGGTTATTTATAACCATTTCACTTTTTATAATCTGATTCGATTATACTAACAACCAACACAACCAATATACTATATCAAAATATATTCGGGTAAAATTATTCCATTTACCCTTTTTCAAAATATACCATGACGGTTCATCGTATTCAAGTGTTTATAAAACTCCTACCGATAAGGTGGATCGGACTGATCGACCAGAATTCATAAGCCACTCAATCAATAAATCTCCACAATATAAATCACTTTATATTAACTAACAAATACGCACTCATATGTATAAACTCAAACTCAATCTAGGGTGTTACTAACCCTATCTCTACCGAGTCACGCCACAGAGCCAAGGTAATACTTAACTTAAGCTTTGATACCAACTGTAGTGGCCCAGTATTTTAACGACCTTGGTTATCCGATATACAACACATATCGAACGTCCAAGAGTCGGAAAATACCAGATCGCTAATGAAAGAAGTTAGAGGATAGAATAGATAAGATAGAACTACTTAGAATAGAAGAAGAAGAAGAACTTACATCATCAGAGTAAACACAAATCACACAGCGGAACGAATAAAATATAACATAACTCTTGAATTAAAAACAGTTATGTATACAACAACACTTATCAGAATACAACACTTACAACACAGCGGAAATAATAATAGCTATATAATCCTGAAGCCTCTTGCTCCAAGCTCTTCATGTATCTGTAAATCCCGACTACTTGACTGCCCGTACAAATTTAGGCACCCAAGAGTTTAGGGAAAACAAAACAAATAAACTCTGGGTCAGTCATGGGACTGGTATGAGTAAACCTCTTTAAACAGTTTTAAATTTGTGAACGATATCTCATAAGACCACGCCGTGAATACGGAACAGGTTTTAACCTTATGAGAATCAAAACATCTTTTCAACTAATATCATTCTGATATTATAATAATGTCTAAATACAAATAGATATCAATGTAGCAGAACGCTTGCATCTCACGTTCCACATACATAGTATACAAACAAAACCGCGGGCGCTTATTGGATAATGGATTTCCAACAATGACAAGGTATGGGAATCACCTGCCGCTCGTCTACCTCAAGAGGAGAGTACACTGGGTTCAACAAGAACATCTTGCAACCCGGCCACACATGACCGCCTACTCAGTACGCTTGAGTGTAGCGAATGTATATCACCGATGGTTGGGATCAGCAACCATCCTTCCCGATAAGGGACGGCATTGAAATAGATTAAAGAAGCAAATGAATATTCTCTAGATAGGTGATCATACATCCTAATGGGAGTTAACCACATAGCCATGCTGCCTGCCCGGCTTTTTGTCATTTCCCGGATGTGAGGCTAAAGGCTATACTTACCTTTATATCATATCTTCATTTACTTTGAATGCCACATCGTCATACCCGCCAAATCATTATCGATTTTCTTTCTGGTATCACGAGTATATAAAGCTAAGAGAAACGAATTCCTCCGCCACCAAACATAATCCATTTGAAGAGATCAACATATATGCTTCGTTATACATACTCTGTCAGACACTCGTCCATATATGCTTGTCCTGGGACTGAACAAACCGAAGGCACTATTCAGTGAATCCATCCTGCCTAGGCCTTTCACAATAGCCCTTGCACTTTACTCCGTCTTCAAATATATTCAGCATACTTGATTCGCAACGCTTATGCCAATACGGAGTGGTTCTTCGGATAATAATCCAACCGGTCTCTCCATATCAACAACGTAAAATGGTAATAAACTTTTATAGTCTGTGACTTAACTATCAAAGAAAACAAGTGTGCAAACAACGATCTCATTTCCAAAAGGGAATTCGATCGATCAATCATTATAGATGTATATTCATATTTTCTAGCTTATTTGCGTATCACTATCCTTCCACAGCTATTAGTCCCTGACTGTAAACTAGTATGAGAACAATTCCCTAAGTATCAATCCCGAAGGTCGAAACCAACATCAGATAGATACCCAGAAAACTATTCAACTTAACTAATCTCTAGTCAGTTTCTAATTTTGCTTTAACTTTATTTCTAAATTTCTATGTCTGATTTAACTCTATCTCGAATATCTAATATTCGATCATCTTTAATTGAATAACTAATATTCACTTAAATCCTAATTTGATTAACTATGTTTAATTAACTCTATCCGATTAACTCTATGGTTTTAACTCTAATCGATTAACTATAGTTGATACCCTCTGATTGATTAACTCTATTTGTTTTCTAAATGAATACTCCTTTATAATTCTATTTATTTTCTAAATAAATATTCCTTTATTATCCTATTTATTTCTAAATAAATATTCCTTTATTCTATTTATTTTCTAAATAAATATTCCTTTATTATCCTATTTATTTCTAATTAAATATTACTTTATTCTATTTAATTTCTAATTAAATATCCCTTTATATTCCAGTATCACTGATGGTGTTTACGTTTCGTATCACAATGATCAATATCATTCAAACATATACAATCAACAAAAGATTATATAGCACATCATATATCACAATATATGAAAAACGGTAAAATAAATGTTGAGGAATCCAGTCGGATTCCTCCAACCTGTTTCCCCTGCATCCACAGATTTTACACAATATAATATACAACTATTTCATTTCAACATGAAATATACTGATAAATAGAATCCCTCCTTGATTGTCAATATATATATAACTATAACTACGTTTTCAATCAAATCTATTTAACAGTCCAAATTATCAATACACAGCAATCAAATCATTAAATACAGATTATATAAAAATATAAACTGAGCAGAGTTAGTGAGATTTACTCACATTGTCCGTAATCGTTAAATAACGATTTACGGTATTGGTTCTGACCATACAATTTATTTTGCAATAAATTCTAGATGAGCTCCAGTTCATCCCAGACCAGATGCATTTTGTAGATTCTGTCGCAATGATTTTTCTGAATTCTGATTACGTATGACAAGGATATTAATCATACAAGTTAATACATTATTTGAATTAAGAGTTAAACTATCATATATATTTCTTTTCTTACGTGGGTTTTACCTTTATTTCGGTCCAAAACCAAACTTATCATTTCATTTTTCTTCTTTGTTGGGCTTACATGTATTGCCCATCATAACGCACCAGGACCAACATGAATGGTGCTTCATCTTCTCAGGTTACAAAGGAAAACCCCCTGTCTCCTACCCAGTTTCCTTCAAACCCAACTTTGCCCATAACTGCGCAACCCAAACTCTGTTTCACCATAAATCAATGCCCCTTCTTCTTCCAGCACCAACTGAAACGTCGGCCATCTCCTTCCTTTTTTGCTTGACAACAATTCAGCACTGAACAAAAATATCCCCTTTAAAACCCGTGTGAACCCACGTTTGCTTCTTCATAGACTTCCAGCTGTAAAAACCATCAACGCAACCCTGCTTGACTCCAGGAAACCGGCCAAGAAACCCACTGTTCTTCTTCTCAATCTCATATTTCTCCTTTCGCCTAACACCTCGCCGCCTGATTCCGCCGGTTCTGACCACCATCATCTCCAGTTCGATAGACCTTCCCCCCTTTAAACCCTAGAAAATCATTCCTTCGATCGAATCCCTAAGCTCACCGTTTAACCCAAAATTTGCGCACGCTGTTGAATTTCCAGCGGACTCAAATGGCCACCAAATGTCATGAAACATACATGAAATCGAAGGGCGATACTTGAGGATCTCGGATACATATATTTCGTGATTTATGGAAATTTTTTTGAATTGTTTTGGAATTTTCTTTTTTTCTTGAGACGAGCGAAGAGTGGCGGCTTCACTTTGTGAAGCGGATGCAAATTAGGTCTGAACAAATGTGTATTTATATGTAAGAATTGAGACATATATATTATTTTATTCAATGAATTGGTCAAGGAGTTTTTTGTAAAAATGGCACCTTATATAATCTCTGTTTTTAACAAACTAAGTTGATCCTAGCATAACAAATCATTCCGGATCCAATGGGACAGGTTTCGTCGAATTCCGACACCGTTTGCGAAAATCCTTTAGAAAATATCAGTGAAAAACACCGAGCATTAATTCCTTAAAATTACAGAAAAAATCCTAAAAATATAAGGCCTTGACGTTTCAGTACACCTCTTCCTAAGGTTTCCTATGAAACTTGTTTCGTTGAATTTGGAGTTCGTTTGACCAGCTAACCATTCCATAAAAGTTACCCCTGTCTAAAACGTATAAAGGGTTCAATCCAAACAAGGCGTTTTTTGCCACCGATATCACATATGTCATCGGTTTGTCATGAAACTGGCTTCTATTATAGTGATTAATTAATACGAATCCAATGGCGCACACTTCATCGCATTCTGAGACTGTTTCCCGGTACGCTATTTTCTACGCACCCTAAGTGCTCCTTTTGACACCAAAATATCCAATGTCCAAAAATAACAAACTCTATATCTATCCTGACTCTAAACGTCAATACAAATTCACTGGAATTCGTTTCGTAGCTTAATTCGATCGTTATCTCAAGTTATCAACAATTTCCTTATAAATCGAATTAAATTAATTAATTAAATCGTTATTATTCCATAGCGACTTTTCTAATATTTGAATTGGTCATAACTTACAAACTATACGAAATCCCGATTTTTCTCTTTCCTTAGAAAAATATAGCTTAACAGATTCCAACGTTTCTTGTTTCACAGAAATCCGAGTTAAAACGGCTTCTGTATATTCAATTGAAGTTCGAAACTTAAATTATGAACTACCACGACGTTTCAAGTTCGTTATATATATAATTATAAATTATACGTTCAAACGCTGTAAATGAAATATATTTGTTATTATATTTCAAATCTAAACGCTACCAAATCTCTTATACTATCCAATTCACACTACATTGACAATTCGACTATTTTCTGACTATTTCGACATTATAATATATTTTATTATATTATAATTATTAATTAAATATTCAATATTATTTAATTCCAGTTTATCGATATCGCTAAATCGATATTTAATAATTAAATAAATTAATTATTCTATCTCTAGAAATCCGGGTCATTACAATCTTTCCCCCTTAAAATAATTTCGTCCTCGAAATTGCTAAGTTAGAAGAATGTTACTAACTTTACTAACTAGACTTAACATCTTTTGGGTTTTACTTTTTATCTTCAGTTTCAACTGAACCTATTTAATTTTAATTAAATTATTAATTCATTCCGACTAACTAAAATTTTCAAAAATCCTAAAAAATTTCTAACGCCTTAAATTTTCGGAAAATTTCGCCAGCGTCTCCTTTGTACGGGGTTACCGGAAAAATTCAAACCTTGCCACACAGGCCCTCTCCACTCCAAAAGAAAATCAAACAGCCAAGCGGCTTGCCAATTCAGCTCATAAAATCTAATATCCAATTAAATTTAAACTTGTACCTTTTTGTCGGCATATCATTATATCCTTTCTTCTGCTATCATCTCAACATATATAAATGTCACTCCAAACAGCTCCAACCAGTTGATATCCTCAAACCAAATCATTCACTTATACTTAAGTCGAATTCCATTTCAAACTCGAGTTCTATTCTCGATTCCAATCTCTTAACTCATTAACTCAATTCCATTCCGGATTATTCCATAATCAAATTCCAGTTTTATTTAACTTTATTTATTCATTCTTACCTGTTTATCTATTTAACTCATAAGTTAAACCTTAAATTCCTGGGTTTATTTCAAATCCATTTGAAATCGTAATACCAATTCAAAACCTTTGAATTTCTAAATTACTTGTTTTCTGAAAACATTTCAAAAATAAAATCTTTGGTAGTAATTTGTCACTTAGAAACTCGAAAATGACACTGATGATGCGGTCGCACTCATCAGGGTTATTTTCCAGCTATCGAAGTGAGTTCAATACTATATCACTTTCAGATTTGAAAAACATTTTCAAAACTCCCAAGAACTTAAAATTTCCTTATTTTAATTCCAATTCTGATTTAAATTCAGATTTACTTTATTTTATTTCATATACTTTACTTATATGAATTCTGATTGGTTATTTATAACCATTTCACTTTTTATAATCTGATTCGATTATACTAACAACCAACACAACCAATATACTATATCAAAATATATTCGGGTAAAATTATTCCATTTACCCTTTTTCAAAATATACCATGACGGTTCATCGTATTCAAGTGTTTATAAAACTCCTACCGATAAGATGGATCGGACTGATCGACCAGAATTCATAAGCCACTCAATCAATAAATCTCCACAATATAAATCACTTTATATTAACTAACAAATACGCACTCATATGTATAAACTCAAACTCAATCTAGGGTGTTACTAACCCTATCTCTACCGAGTCACGCCACAGAGCCAAGGTAATACTTAACTTAAGCTCTGATACCAACTGTAGTGGCCCAGTATTTTAACGACCTTGGTTATCCGATATACAACACATATCGAACGTCCAAGAGTCGGAAAATACCAGATCGCTAATGAAAGAAGTTAGAGGATAGAATAGATAAGATAGAACTACTTAGAATAGAAGAAGAAGAAGAACTTACATCATCAGAGTAAACACAAATCACACAGCGGAACGAATAAAATATAACATAACTCTTGAATTAAAAACAATTATGTATACAACAACACTTATCAGAATACAACACTTACAACACAGCGGAAATAATAATAGCTATATAATCCTGAAGCCTCTTGCTCCAAGCTCTTCATGTATCTGTAAATCCCGACTACTTGACTGTCCGTACAAATTTAGGCACCCAAGAGTTTAGGGCAAACAAAACAAATAAACTGCGGGTCAGTCATGGGACTGGTATGAGTAAACCTCTTTAAACAGTTTTAAATTTGTGAACGATATCTCATAAGACCATGCTGTGAATACGGAACAGGTTTTAACCTTATGAGAATCAAAACATCTTTGCAACTAATATCATTCTGATATTATAATAATGTCTAAATACAAATAGATATCAATGTAGCAGAACGCTTACATCTCACGTTCCACATACATAGTATACAAACAAAACCGCGGGCGCTTATTGGATAATGGATTTCCAACAATGACAAGGTATGGGAATCAACTGCCGCTCGTCTACCTCAAGAGGAGAGTACACTGGGTTCAACAAGAACATCTTGCAACCCGGCCACACATGACCGCCTACTCAGTACGCTTGAGTGTAGCGAATGTATATCACCGATGGTTGGGATCAGCAACCATCCTTCCCGATAAGGGACGGCATTGAAATAGATTAAAGAAGCAAATGAATATTCTCTAGATAGGTGATCATACATCCTAATGGGAGTTAACCACATAGCCATGCTGCCTACCCGGCTTTTTGTCATTTCCCGGATGTGAGGCTAAAGGCTATACTTACCTTTATATCATATCTTCATTTACTTTGAATGCCACATCGTCATACCCGCCAAATCATTATCGGTTTTCTTTCTGGTATCACGGGTATATAAAGCTAAGAGAAACGAATTCCTCCGCCACCAAACATAATCCATTTGAAGAGATCAACATATATGATTCGTTATACATACTCTGTCAGACACTCGTCCATATATGCTTGTCCTGGGACTGAACAAACCGAAGGCACTATTCAGTGAATCCATCCTGCCTAGGCCTTTCACAATAGCCCTTGCACTTTACTCCGTCTTCAAATATATTCGGCATACTTGATTCGCAACGCTTATGCCAATACGGAGTGGTTCTTCGGATAATAATCCAACCGGTCTCTCCATATCAACAACGTAAAATGGTAATAAACTTTGATAGTCTGTGACTTAACTATCAAAGAAAACAAGTGTGCAAACAACGATCTCATTTCCAAAAGGGAATTCGATCGATAAATCATCATAGATGTATATTCATATTTTCTAGCTTATTTGCGTATCACTATCCTTCCACAGCTATTAGTCCCTGACTGTAAACTAGTATGAGAACAATTCCCTAAGTATCAATCCCGAAGGTCGAAACCAACATCAGATAGATACCCAGAAAACTATTCAACTTAACTAATCTCTAGTCAGTTTCTAATTTTGCTTTAACTTTATTTCTAAATTTCTATGTCTGATTTAACTCTATCTCGAATATCTAATATTCGATCATCTTTAATTGAATAACTAATATTCACTTAAATCCTAATTTGATTAACTATGTTTAATTAACTATATCCGATTAACTCTATGGTTTTAACTCTAATCGATTAACTATAGTTGATACCCTCTGATTGATTAACTCTATTTGTTTTCTAAATGAATACTCCTTTATAATTCTATTTATTTTCTAAATAAATATTCCTTTATTATCCTATTTATTTCTAAATAAATATTCCATTATTCTATTTATTTTCTAAATAAATATTCCTTTATTATCCTATTTATTTCTAATTAAATATTCCTTTATTCTATTTAATTTCTAATTAAATATCCCTTTATATTCCAGTATCACTGATGGTGTTTACGTGTCGTATCACAATGATCAATATCATTCAAACATATACAATCAACAAAAGATTATATAGCACATCATATATCACAATATATGAAAAACGGTAAAATAAATGTTGAGGAATCCAGTCGGATTCCTCCAACCTGTTTCCCCTGCATCCACAGATGTTACATAATATAATATACAACTATTTCATTTCAACATGAAATATACTGATAAATAGAATCCCTCTTTGATTGTCAATATATATATATAACTATAACTACGTTTTCAATCAAATCTATTTAACAGTCCAAATTATCAATACACAGCAATCAAATCATTAAATACAGTTTATATAAAAATATAAACTGAGCAGAGTTAGTGAGATTTACTCACATTGTCCGTAATCGTTAAATAACGATTTACGGTATTGGTTCTGACCATACAATTTATTTTGCAATAAGTTCTTGATGAGCTCCAGTTCATCCCAGACCAGATGCATTTTGTAGATTCTGTCGCAATGATTTTTCTGAATTCTGATTACGTATGACAAGGATATTAATCATACAAGTTAATACATTATTTGAATTAAGAGTTAAACTATCATATATATTTCTTTTCCTACATGGGTTTTACCTTTATTTCGGTCCAAAACCAAACTTATCATTTCATTTTTCTTCTTTGCTGGGCTTACATGTATTGTCCATCATAACGCACCAGGACCAACATGAATGGTGCTTCATCTTCTCAGGTTACAAAGGAAAACCCCCTGTCTCCTACCCAGTTTCCTTCAAACCCAACTTTGCCCATAACTGCGCAACCCAAACTCTGTTTCACCATAAATCAATGCCCCTTCTTCTTCCAGCACCAACTGAAACGTCGGCCATCTCCTTCCTTTTTTGCTTGACAACAATTCAGCACTGAACAAAAATATCCCCTTTAAAACCCGTGTGAACCCACGTTTGCTTCTTCATAGACTTCCAGCTGTAAAAACCATCAACGCAACCCTGCTTGACTCCAGGAAACCGGCCAAGAAACCCACTATTCTTCTTCTCAATCTCATATTTCTCCTTCCGCCTAACACCTCGCCGCCTGATTCCGCCGGTTCTGACCACCATCATCTCCAGTTCGATAGACCATCCCCCCTTTAAACCCTAGAAAATCATTCCTTCGATCGAATCCCTAAGCTCACCGTTCAACCCAAAATTTGCGCACGCTGTTGAATTTCCAGCGGACTCAAATGGCCACCAAATGTCATGAAACATACATGAAATCGAAGGGCGATACTTGAGGATCTCGGATACATATATTTCGTGATTTATGGAAATTGTTTTGAATTGTTTTGGAATTTTCTTTTTTTCTTGAGACGAGCGAAGAGTGGCGGCTTCACTTTGTGAAGCGGATGCAAATTAGGTCTGAACGAATGAGTATTTATATGTAAGAATTGAGACATATATATTATTTTATTCTATGAATTGGTCAAGGAGTTTTTTGTAAAAACGGCACCTTATATAATCTCTGTTTTTAACAAACTAAGTTGGTCCTAGCATAACAAATCATTCCGGATCCAATGGGACAGGTTTCGTCGAATTCCGGCACCGTTTGCAAAAATCCTTTAGAAAATATCGGTGAAAAACACCGAGCATTAATTCCTTAAAATTACAGAAAAAATCCTAAAAATATAAGGCCTTGACGTTTCAGTACACCTCTTCCTAAGGTTTCCTATGAAACTTGTTTCGTTGAATTTGGAGTTCGTTTGACCAGCTAACCATTCCATAAAAGTTAGCCCTGTCTAAAACGTATAAAGGGTTCAATCCAAACAAGGCGTTTTTGGCCACTGAAATCACATACGTCATCGGTTTGTCACGAGACTGGCTTCTATTATAATGATTAATTAATACGAATCCAATGCCACACACTTCATCGCATTCTGAGACTGTTTCCCGGTACACTATTTTCTAAGCACCCTAAGTGCTCCTTTTGACACCAAAATATCCAATGTCCAGAAATAACAAACTCTATATCTATCCTGACTCTAAACGTCAATACGAATTCACTGGAATTCGTTTCGTAGCTTAATTCGATCGTTATCTCAAGTTATCAACAATTTCCTTATAAATCAATTAAATTAATTAATTAAATCGTTATTATTCCATAGCGACTTTTCTAATATTTGAATTGGTCATAACTTACAAACTATACGAAATCCCGATTTTTCTCTTTACTTAGAAAAATATAGCTTAACAGATTCCAACGTTTCTTGTTTCACAGAAATCCAAGTTAAAACGGCTTCTGTATATTCAATTGAAGTTCGAAACTTAAATTATGAACTACCACGACGTTTCAAGTTCGTTATATATATAATTATAAATTATACGTTCAAACGCTGTAAATGAAATATATTCGTTATTATATTTCAAATCTAAACGCTACCAAATCTCTTATACTATCCAATTCACACTACATTGACAATTCGACTATTTCTGACTATTTCTACATTATAATATATTTTATTATATTATAATTATTAATTAAATATTCAATATTATTTAATTCCAGTTTATCGATATCGCTAAATCGATATTTAATAATTAAATAAATTAATTATTCTATCTCTAGAAATCCGGGTCATTACAATCTTTCCCCCTTAAAATAATTTCGTCCTCGAAATTGCTAAGCTAGAAGAATGTTACTAACTTTACTAACTAGACTTAACATCTTTTGGGTTTTACTTTTTATCTTCAGTTTCAACTGAACCTATTTAATTTTAATTAAATTATTAATTCATTCCGACTAACTAAAATTTTCAAAAATCCTAAAAAATTTCTAACGCCTTAAATTTTTGGAAAATTTCGCCAGCGTCTCCTTTGTACGGGGTTACCGGAAAAATTCAAACCTTCCCACACAGGCCCTCTCCACTCCAAAAGAAAATCAAACAGCCAAGCGGCTTGCCAATTCAGCTCATAAAATCTCATATCCAATTAAATTTAAACTTGTACCTTTTTGTCGGCATATCATTATTTCCTTTCTTCTGCTATCATCTCAACATATATAAATGTCACTCCAAACAGCTCCAACCAGTTGATATCCTCAAACCAAATCATTCACTTATACTTAAGTCGAATTCCATTTCAAACTCGAGTTCTATTCTCGATTCCAATCTCTTAACTCATTAACTCAATTCCATTCCGGATTATTCCATAATCAAATTCCAGTTTTATGTAACTTTATTTATTCATTCTTACCTGTTTATCTATTTAACTCATAAGTTAAACCTTAAATTCTTGGGTTAATTTCAAATCCATTTGAAATCGTAATACCAATTCAAAACCTTTGAATTTCTAAATTACTTGTTTTCTGAAAACATTTCAAAAATAAAATCTTTGGTAGTAATTTGTCACTTAGAAACTCGAAAATGACACTGAAGATGCGGTCGCACTCATCAGGGTTATTTTCCAGCTATCGAAGTGAGTTCAATACTATATCACTTTTAGATTTGAAAAACATTTTCAAAACTCCCAAGAACTTAAAATTTCCTTATTTTAATTCCAATTCTGATTTAAATTCAGATTTACTTTATTTTATTTCATATACTTTACTTATATGAATTCTGATTGGTTATTTATAACCATTTCACTTTTTATAATCTGATTCGATTATACTAACAACCAACACAACCAATATACTATATCAAAATATATTCGGGTAAAATTATTCCATTTACCCTTTTTCAAAATATACCATGACGGTTCATCGTATTCAAGTGTTTATAAAACTCCTACCGATAAGGTGGATCAGACTGATCGACCAGAATTCATAAGCCACTCAATCAATAAATCTCCACAATATAAATCACTTTATATTAACTAACAAATACGCACTCATATGTATAAACTCAAACTCAATCTAGGGTGTTACTAACCCTATCTCTACCGAGTCACGCCACAGAGCCAAGGTAATACTTAACTTAAGCTCTGATACCAACTGTAGTGGCCCAGTATTTTAACGACCTTGGTTATCCGATATACAACACATATCGAACGTCCAAGAGTCGAAAAATACCAGATCGCTAATGAAAGAAGTTAGAGGATAGAATAGATAAGATAGAACTACTTAGAATAGAAGAAGAAGAAGAACTTACATCATCAGAGTAAACACAAATCACACAGCGGAACGAATAAAATATAACATAACTCTTGAATTAAAAACAGTTATGTATACAACAACACTTATCAGAATACAACACTTACAACACAGCGGAAATAATAATAGCTATATAATCCTGAAGCCTCTTGCTCCAAGCTCTTCATGTATCTGTAAATCCCGACTACTTGACTGCCCGTACAAATTTAGGCACCCAAGAGTTTAGGGAAAACAAAACAAATAAACTCCGGGTCAGTCATGGGACTGGTATGAGTAAACCTCTTTAAACAGTTTTAAATTTGTGAACGATATCTCATAAGACCACGCCGTGAATACGGAATAGGTTTTAACCTTATGAGAATCAAAACATCTTTGCAACTAATATCATTCTGATATTATAATAATGTCTAAATACAAATAGATATCAATGTAGCAGAACGCTTGCATCTCACGTTCCATATACATAGTATACAAACAAAACCGCGGGCGCTTATTGGATAATGGATTTCCAACAATGACAAGGTATGGGAATCACCTACCGCTCGTCTACCTCAAAAGGAGAGTACACTGGGTTCAACAAGAACATCTTGCAACCCGGCCACACATGACCGCCTACTCAGTACGCTTGAGTGTAGCGAATGTATATCACCGATGGTTGGGATCAGCAACCATCCTTCCCGATAAGGGACGGCATTGAAATAGATTAAAGATGTAACGACCCACATTTTTGACCGTTTAAAATCGACAATAAACCACACATGTCGACCCAAACAAATCGCAAATACAGGCAGTTATTGGGAAAAGAAGAAAAGAAAGAAAGAAGAGAAAACCAAACACAGAATCTCACAGCGGAAGGACAACATATAATAAATAAATGGCAGTTAAAGCAGTTGAAATGTATACATTGGTTATAACATTCAAATGAATATCAGAGTTACATATACATACAGATGTACATAATAAGCAGCGGAAATACCTATTTATGATAAATGTATATACAAATCTTCGTCTTCGACCTCCAAGGCACAGTCATCTTCAGTAACTGCAACGTCTGCTGACCCGAGCGTATTGCATAAAAAGAAAACACAACAAACACTCGGATCAGCACTAAATCATCTCATATTAGTCAAATCAAAAATACGAAATAACATCAGTATCATGGGTGCAGTAACTCAAGAGATGTTACGGGATTTTTTTTCATCTCTCAAGGATCCGTTAAACTAATACATACATAATATAGTACGCTATTATGATAGTGACTATCCAGTAAAGTATAAATACTGAAAATAGCGTAAGCGGGATTACATTTTTACCCTTACGCCGTTTATAATACCGCAGTCTATACAGTACCGTAAAACCACCGTAAACGATGGCATCAGAGGGCACTCTATAGGTACGATACAAATCAAAATCGTAAGCGGCTCGATATGGATATATATGACAAGGCACTCGAGGCAATGCCCAGGGTAGGATTCTACCAATTGCACTCCCGGACCGGTGGTAACGCATAGCAGCCACTACCGCCCACCTCGGAACACACTCCCAAAGTCATAAATGGGCCCAAATCATCATCATCATAGTCATAGGAATATTATCGAAGAAGTGTGTCCGATCAAAGGTGCTACCTCAGTTAGTCACGGTATAGCTCCTGTTTTAGTCATTTCAATTCTGACCCGAAGGTCAGGGCTATTTCGTCATCGTGCATCTTCTTCGATCCAATAATCGCCTCCAAGTCATCATGCTCATTCTGGATACGTCATAACGTTCACAGTTGTCAAAGTGACATCGACACTGACAGAGAGTATGCCTTATGCCGACTCCGGTCTCTTTAACAACCAACGCTTACATCTTCTCACATCGGTTGGTTCTTTTACATTTCAAAGGTTCGCTTTTCTATCAAAATATCATCTTCTGTTCCGAACCCAATTTATATTCAACGAATAAAAATTTTCATATCGACATATCAAAATCATACCTAACCGATTATATTCTAAAACTAGAAAAATATCCCATACCATTATATTATAATCATATAATATTTCCAAAACGAAATATTCAAATAGAATATAATTTACCTTAAAGGTTTCCAATTATCACGGATTCTTATCTCAACTCCATTTGAACCAGTGGTTCAAACTCAAGCATTTCCATTCGGAAGAAATTTAAAATTTGAAAAATACTTGTAAGCCAAATGTTTATATAATAATAATAATAATAAATTTTTATATAATAAATATATAGATATATATATAGAATATAATAGTTAAGATAAATTAGTAATTTAAATATTATATATATATACTTAAAATAAGGTTTACTAGAAACTTTTGAAAAAAATGAATTATAAGGAAATTAGTTAAATACAATAGTATTAAGTAAAGGTAATTAATAGTTTTAAAGCTAGAACAATTATTTAGAATCAATGCATAAATATTTAAAATAAATTTCTCAAATCAAACCTTTCTTCCTTCCAAATTTCAAATATTTGAATTTATCGTCCGGTCTCAACGGAGTCCATTTAATTCCCTATCTCGTTTCAACCTCGTTCAAAACAACTACTTGATTCCAAGAGTTCCGAGATATATATATTCCAACTAAGTTAAAAACTCAGGTATCCTTGAGTTCTAAATTCCCTACAATTTGATTTCCATAAGAATTTTTTCCTTCTAATCCAACTCTTATTTTGGAAAGTTTTCAATTCATATCCAAACCCCAATTTAGATATTTCTATTTTGGTTTGGAAAAAATTCCTTCAACCCTTTTAATCATCATCCCAGTTCAGAATCTTTAAAGAATTTAAAAAAAATCGAGTATCGACACATTCTTTAAATGAAATTCTATCAAATAAACTTCAATTATTAAAATCGTTTAACCAACCGATGTCTGTATATAATTATCTATCCAATGGCCAAGTGATTTAATATTTAATTTCTCGATATTTCAGGGATGGATCTATCATTTCAATCCAAATCAGGGTCACAGAGATTTATCGTTTCACTCTGTGTTCTTAATTCATTTTATCGATAAATCCCGGGTTCATTAGATGCCCGCAACATCAAGGGTACATAGGATTTATCGTCACATGGACACACAACATCATGTACTGAATGGCAGAATAATTCAAGCGGTATAAACTCAGAAATCAAATAAACCGAGGCATCCATCACAACATTCATTCGAACAGTAAATCGAATCATATACGAATTGACAGGTGTCGGAGTTTCTAATTAGAAATTCAAACTAAATTTAAATAACCAATTATCGATTTTTATTGCATGTAACACACTGGCATGTCAAATTCAAGCAATCATTCATCAAATGAAACACAACCATGCAATCAATTATTCATACTTTAATTTGATAAATATGGGATAAATTTAGTATTACGTGAGCGAAGAAACACTCACCTTTGGTTTCAATTTGAATCGAACGTCCAGAAAAGGCCCAAAATTCGACAGTCTCCAATTGCAGTGAAATTAGTGTCAAAACGTCCGCAATTCCGCCACGATCCCAACGCAACAAACGGCGTCCAAATCCGTGTCCGTATGAAAAAGATATGAGTGATTTTCCATTTGAATTTAAAATATATAAAATTATAAAAAATTAAATCCCACCCAATCATTAGCCGACACCTCAGCACCTCTCCTTGGACCGTTCCCGCTCGCGTTGACCTCCTGCCGTGAACAGTAACAGGTGCACGAGAACCCAATTCGAAGGTCATCTTTGACCGGAGATTGCCACCTACTTCGGCCGCCATCTGACCCGAAACCACCTCCAAGCCGAAGCTCCCTCCACGCCGCACGCACCAGCACCGGACCCACCACCTCTGGTGGTCCCCTTCGCCGCCGCCAGTCCAATAATCGCCACCCATTTCCGCGCCCTAAAACAGAAATTCCCGATGATTTACATGTTTATAAATCGAACGACCACCACCTATGAACTCCCCTCGTCAATCTCCACAATACCCAGAAGTTCGATTTCGCGATTAGAGCCAAAATCAAAAATACCCAAATTAAGGCTAGGGTTTTCGAAAATCAGAGAGTTTGACCGCGATTTCTGGTCAATCCGCTCAATGCATGTCAAAAAAAAAAATGTAGATCTGAGCTCTACTCGTTGAGAGCTTCGATTTGATATATAATATGATAGGGTTTGGAGAAATTTGAAATTCAAGCTTGTATTTTATTTTCTAGGGTTTTCAAATTTAATTTCAGCCATGGAAAATGGTTTGGATGGAACAAAGTGGAAATGAGCTGATGTGTGTTAAGTGGGCTTGATATATATAAATATAAGGTCCAGACCGGTTAACACACCGTTATCGCATATCAATTTTTAACGTACATTTTATATTACCGGGGCCACATACTGACTTCGAAAAATTCAGAAAAAATTATTTTTGGTTATGATTCGACAATACGGTTCCAACGAAACTAATTTCGTTGGATTCGGAGACCGTTTGAAAAAATGGCTTTTTTCGGATCGATCCAGTTTAACTGTCAACTGGTAAAACGCGTTTTCACCTGCCACGCTCACATATTAATTCGAAAAATTCTAAAAATTGAAACCTAGTAATAATTCGATGTTCCGGTTCTGATGGCGCCAGTTTCGTCGAATTCCGAGACAGTTGCCAAAACAGTTAAATTTCACAGTTAATTAAATAAATAAAATATTCGAAAATTCATTTAACTGATTTAATTCAATTTAAATACTTATAAAATCCCAATTAAACAAATTTATAACTTAAATAACATTTATAAATTAATTTCACATATTTTATATTCCCATATATAATTATTTAAAATTTAACAAATCCGGAATTCAAATTTAAATCTCAATTGCTTATAATTTCTTTATATAAATTCCATAGCGACCTTTCGAAATTTTGATTTATTCATAACTTGCAATTTATCCGGCGAAATTTCAATTTCTTACATTCTCTGGAAAGATATGATTAATTCGATTACAACGTTTCCAGTTTTGTTCAATTCTGATTTAAAATGAATTTTATATACTTTTCCAAAGTTTGAAATCGAATTTTCAAACTACCGCGCCATTTCAGGCTCGTACTATAAATAAATATAAATTTAACCAATAGTATACGATTTATTTAATTAAAATTTACATTTTAAATGTACAGAAATTATGGTTCGTTACATTCTCCCCCACTTAAAATCTTTTCGTCCTCGAAAAGAGAACGAAACGATATCAAGCGCATATCTTTTTCAAATCCATACTTAAAATAATATTTCCAAAACAAGTATAGTTGTAAAATCCGTAAATTTTCTAACTCCCGAAATCACGGAAAATTTTGGCAGCATCTCCTTTGTACGGAGAGGTCCGGGAAAAATCCCAATTCATATATAACCCAAAATACATCTCATCCAATGATGAGGCATCCCAAAAGTGGGGATAAAACAAAATATAAAACCCTCAAAACCATATACCACAAGTACGTACCTCTTTTAGCGTTATATTGCATTTTTATTTACCTTAGCGTTTAGCATTTTAGCGCAAGCGAGCTTCGAAGCGAAATGCGACTTCTTACCTGCCAAATACTTACATACACATTAGAATTTAACATATATAAAATATATAACAAATGTATACAACATACATATCAAGATTTCATCGTTTCAACTACAAAACCAAATATCCGTAACAGGCCAGCGAACAAATCGTTGATTATCACGCATCAAAGTTGGAATTTGACCAAAGCATACTAGGCAAAAGTTGTTGCTCTCATTTCAGGCTTTCCGAAATGTCTGGACTCATCGAATTCGGATAATCGGTTTAAAAGTTATGGCAGTTTTACTGGAGGTGAACGCTTCAGCCCGAAAAATAAAAAATGCAGATCTGAGTTGTCCAACCCAGTTTTTAACCCCTTGGACATCAGAATTTGACTTAGCGTATTAAGGAAAGTTTTAATTTACATTCAGGCCTTTCCGAATTGTATTCGCACATAAAAATCCGACGTTCCTTTAGGGAGTTATGGTCAAAACAATATAGGTATACGCTTCAGTTTTTAATTTTCTGCACATACAACTACGACTAAAACTTGCATTTCAGCTTAGTAAACATAGGAATTCGACAGGGCTTTATAAACAAAAGTTTTAGCTCAGTTTCTAAGGTTTTCGAAAAGTCCGGAATCGTCAGATTCCGAACATCCCATCAAAAGTTATACCTATTTTATTTCAGCTTATCGACTATTTCAGTTGTTCATAAACATTGACTTATTTCATTTCAAATTCAAACTTTCCGGTTCCAAAGATTTTAGCCAAGTTTAACCATCTAAATGGATTTTCATTTCATTATGTTCGAATATGTTTCACCCTTATTGCTTAAGTATACTCATGTTCATTTCCAACTTATTTATTCGTTCATTAAATCATTTACATTTACTTCATAATCCAAGAATTTGATTTTTTTTCATTCAACCGCTTACTTCATCCAACAAAATTTTTATTCGTTTCTTGTTTCATTTTCAAGCATTAGTTCGAGTTCAAACTTGGATTTATTTTAACCTTTACTACAAACTTAATTATATTAAATCCTTAACTCATTTTACATGAATCAATTTACCAAACTCATTTACATCAATTTCCAAATTCCATTACTTATTCTCTTCCTAAGTGCTTTATTCCCAATTGATCTTTGCATGGCCACTTGAGTTAACTCTCATCGAGTCAATTCACTTATTTATTCGACTCTCAAGTCTTGGTTCGAATCAAGGATGGTCCATAACTCAAACTTATACTTAGTTCTCTAATCAATTATTATTCGATTCTTAAGTTAACTTGTTTAACTTGATTGTCCTACTCAACTTAAGTTATATTCAATTGACCAAAAGTATTTATATTTCCTTTTATTCCATTTTCACACCTAGATTTATATTCGATATATGATTCAAATGCGATTTACACCAAATTTGCTCACTCCATTCCGATATATTATCAATTCCATTTCATTTTATATTAAGTTTCATTCCATTAACTCAAAAGTTAATTCTCAAATCGATCTTATTCGGCTTCCTGAGCTAAACTTCATTTAGCTCGATTCCCCCACTCGACTTAAATTATATTTCATTCGACAAAAGCTTTGTATTCGTTCACTTCACTATTCGTACTCAGGTTTACATTCGAGGTATTGTCCAAATGAGTTTACCCCATTCAGATTCTCTATACCTTCATTTCACGTGCATAATGATTCAGCATTCAATTCCTTCATTTTTAGTTTATCGGCCATCACATATTATCAACAAACAAGAATTTCTTCCAACTCCTTCTCGGATTAACTCAATATACTTATTGATCATTCAAGTCATGGGTTATCATTTTTATTACACCACTTAATATTTCTATTCATTTTAAATTAACTTAGGTATAAATTTTTCTTCGAAGCGAATTTCAACTTCCCTACACCTTTATCAACCAAACTAGTAACTTATTTAACTCTATTATCGTCCCTGATTGAATCTAAGCGATGGTTCCTAATTTCCCTCAACGTTTAAATCCAAAATCTCAATGACTCGAGTTACTTTAATCCTTAAGTCAATGTCATTTGTTAAGGTGATTTTAAATTGCTTGATTCCGGGTCTCAAACTAAGTTTAAAGTAACAACATATATACTTATATATTTTATAAACCATACTATATGAAATTCAATTCCGAACTTTAATTTAAGCAAGAAATTTAAATTCTGGGTTTAAATTTAAATTAAACTTCGAATATAGTAAACTAATGCCTTTATAAAATTTATACGATATAAAGTTAAATCCAAAATTTCTGTGGCAAACCCAATTATAATCATTATTGAGTGGTCTCTCCCCCACTTAGACTCTTCAGAATAACCATCGATAATGCGTTCACTCATTACCAAGGCTATTTCGAAGATCTGAGCGAGGGATTATACACTCGTTTATAAAGACTTGTGAAAACCCCATCCTTTTTTATAATACTTATAATATGATTTCCATTTCAAACTTGACAAAACTTATTTCAAAAGTATTCCCAGGATCAAGTTTCAAATTCATTTCCATTTAAGTTACAGACATAATTTATAACCAACTAGGCTTACGATATATCATTCTCGAATATTTTTATAAAACCAGCTAGCTTTTCTTATTATATCTATTATTAAATTGACCATAATAGGTAACAACTTAATATTATTACCTACCAACGACCAGTGCTTATACCTTTATAAACCACTAATAGTATATATAATATATACAAAATATAATCGAAAACCATATTATGTCGATCATTCTATTCGACTATTTAGGAATTCCTATCGATTCAATGGCGTCCCATATATCGACCAGAATCCATAAATATTCAACAGAATGAGCCAACACAATATAAAATCATTTTATATCGAAATACAAGTACGCTCTCTCATATCACTCAAACTCATTCTAGGGCGTTTCTAACCCTATCTCTAATGAGTTTATTCCCAACAGAGCCAAGTTTATCGCTAACCATCGCTCTGATACCAGATGTAACGACCCACATTTTTGACCGTTTAAAATCGACAATAAACCACACATGTCGACCCAAACAAATCGCAAATACAGGCAGTTATTGGGAAAAGAAGAAAAGAAAGAAAGAAGAGAAAACCAAACACAGAATCTCACAGCGGAAGGACAACATATAATAAATAAATGGCAGTTAAAGCAGTTGAAATGTATACATTGGTTATAACATTCAAATGAATATCAGAGTTACATATACATACAGATGTACATAATAAGCAGCGGAAATACCTATTTATGATAAATGTATATACAAATCTTCGTCTTCGACCTCCAAGGCACAGTCATCTTCAGTAACTGCAACGTCTGCTGACCCGAGCGTATTGCATAAAAAGAAAACACAACAAACACTCGGATCAGCACTAAATCATCTCATATTAGTCAAATCAAAAATACGAAATAACATCAGTATCATGGGTGCAGTAACTCAAGAGATGTTACGGGATTTTTTTTCATCTCTCAAGGATCCGTTAAACTAATACATACATAATATAGTACGCTATTATGATAGTGACTATCCAGTAAAGTATAAATACTGAAAATAGCGTAAGCGGGATTACATTTTTACCCTTACGCCGTTTATAATACCGCAGTCTATACAGTACCGTAAAACCACCGTAAACGATGGCATCAGAGGGCACTCTATAGGTACGATACAAATCAAAATCGTATGCGGCTCGATATGGATATATATGACAAGGCACTCGAGGCAATGCCCAGGGTAGGATTCTACCAATTGCACTCCCGGACCGGTGGTAACGCATAGCAGCCACTACCGCCCACCTCGGAACACACTCCCAAAGTCATAAATGGGCCCAAATCATCATCATCATCATCATAGTCATAGGAATATTATCGAAGAAGTGTGTCCGATCAAAGGTGCTACCTCAGTTAGTCACGGTATAGCTCTTGTTTTAGTCATTTCAATTCTGACCCGAAGGCCAGGGCTATTTCGTCATCGTGCATCTTCTTCGATCCAATAATCGCCTCCAAGTCATCATGCTCATTCTGGATACGTCATAACGTTCACAGTTGTCAAAGTGGTATCGACACTGACAGAGAGTATGCCTTATGCCGACTCCGGTCTCTTTAACAACCAACGCTTACATCTTCTCACATCGGTTGGTTCTTTTACATTTCAAAGGTTCGCTTTTCTATCAAAATATCATCTTCTGTTTCGAACCCAATTTATATTCAACGAATAAAAATTTTCATATCGACATATCAAAATCATACCTAACCGATTATATTCTAAAACTAGAAAAATATCCCATACCATTATATTATAATCATATAATATTTCCAAAACGAAATATTCAAATAGAATATAATTTACCTCAAAGGTTTCCAATTATCACGGATTCTTATCTCAACTCCATTTGAACCAGTGGTTCAAACTCAAGCATTTCCATTCGGAAGAAATTTAAAATTTGAAAAATACTTGTAAGCTAAATGTTTATATAATAATAATAAATTTTTATATAATAAATATATAGATATATATATAGAATATAATAGTTAAGATAAATTAGTAATTTAAATATTATATATATATATACTTAAAATAAGGTTTACTAGAAACTTTTGAAAAAAATGAATTATAAGGAAATTAGTTAAATACAATAGTATTAAGTAAAGGTAATTAATAGTTTTAAAGCTAGAACAATTATTTAGAATCAATGCATAAATATTTAAAATAAATTTCTCAAATCAAACCTTTCTTCCTTCCAAATTTCAAATATTTGAATTTATCCTCCGGTCTCAACGGAGTCCATTTAATTCCCTATCTCGTTTCAACCTCGTTCAAAACAACTACTTGATTCCAAGAGTTCCGAGATATATATATTCCAACTAAGTTAAAAACTCAGGTATCCTTGAGTTCTAAATTCCCTACAATTTGATTTCCATAAGAATTTTTTCCTTCTAATCCAACTCTTATTTTGGAAAGTTTTCAATTCATATCCAAACCCCAATTTAGATATTTCTATTTTGGTTTGGAAAAAATTCCTTCAACCCTTTTAATCATCATCCCAGTTCAGAATCTTTAAAGAATTTAAAAAAAATCGAGTATCGACACATTCTTTAAATGAAATTCTATCAAATAAACTTCAATTATTAAAATCGTTTAACCAACCGATGTCTGTATATAATTATCTATCCAATGGCCAAGTGATTTAATATTTAATTTCTCGATATTTCAGGGATGGATCTATCATTTCAATCCAAATCAGGGTCACAGAGATTTATCGTTTCACTCTGTGTTCTTAATTCATTTTATCGATAAATCCCGGGTTCATTAGATGCCCGCAACATCAAGGGTACATAGGATTTATCGTCACATGGACACACAACATCATGTACTGAATGGCAGAATAATTCAAGCGGTATAAACTCAGAAATCAAATAAACCGAGGCATCCATCACAACATTCATTCGAACAGTAAATCGAATCATATACGAATTGACAGGTGTCGGAGTTTCTAATTAGAAATTCAAACTAAATTTAAATAACCAATTATCGATTTTTATTGCATGTAACACACTGGCATGTCAAATTCAAGCAATCATTCATCAAATCAAACACAACCATGCAATCAATTATTCATACTTTAATTTGATAAATATGGGATAAATTTAGTATTACGTGAGCGAAGAAACACTCACCTTTGGTTTCAATTTGAATCGAACGTCCAGAAAAGGCCCAAAATTCGACAGTCTCCAATTGCAGTGAAATTAGTGTCAAAACGTCCGCAATTCCGCCACGATCCCAACGCAACAAACGGCGTCCAAATCCGTGTCCGTATGAAAAAGATATGAGTGATTTTCCATTTGAATTTAAAATATATAAAATTATAAAAAATTAAATCCCACCCAATCATTAGCCGACACCTCAGCACCTCTCCTTGGACCGTTCCCGCTCGCGTTGACCTCCTGCCGTGAACAGTAACAGGTGCACGAGAACCCAATTCGAAGGTCATCTTTGACCGGAGATTGCCACCTACTTCGGCCGCCATCTGACCCGAAACCACCACCAAGCCGAAGCTCCCTCCACGCCGCACGCACCAGCACCGGACCCACCACCTCTGGTGGTCCCCTTCGCCGCCGACAGTCCAATAATCGCCACCCATTTCCGCGCCCTAAAACAGAAATTCCCGATGATTTACATGTTTATAAATCGAACGACCACCACCCATGAACTCCCCTCGTCAATCTCCACAATACCCAGAAGTTCGATTTCGCGATTAGAGCCAAAATAAAAAATACCCAAATTAAGGCTAGGGTTTTCGAAAATCAGAGAGTTTGACCGCGATTTCTGGTCAATCCGCTCAATGCATGTCAAAAAAAAAAAATTGTAGATCTGAGCTCTACTCGTTGAGAGCTTCGATTTGATATATAATATGATAGGGTATGGAGAAATTTGAAATTCAAGCTTGTATTTTTATTTTCTAGGGTTTTCAAATTTAATTTCAGCCATGGAAAATGGTTTGGATGGAACAAAGTGGAAATGAGCTGATGTGTGTTAAGTGGGCTTGATATATATAAATATAAGGACCAGACCGGTTAACACACCGTTATCGCATATCAAATTTTAACGTACATTTTATATTACCGGGGCCACATACTGACTTCGAAAAATTCAGAAAAAATTTATTTTTGGTTATGATTCGACAATACGGTTCCAACGAAACTAATTTCGTTGGATTCGGAGACCGTTTGAAAAAATGGCCTTTTTCGGATCGATCCAGTTTAACTGTCAACTGGTAAAACGCGTTTTCACCTGCCACGCTCACATATTAATTCGAAAAATTCTAAAAATTGAAACCTAGTAATAATTCGATGTTCCGGTTCTGATGGCGCCAGTTTCGTCGAATTCCGAGACAGTTGCCAAAACAGTTAAATTTCACAGTTAATTAAATAAATAAAATATTCGAAAATTCATTTAACTGATTTAATTCAATTTAAATACTTATAAAATCCCAATTAAACAAATTTATAACATAAATAACATTTATAAATTAATTTCACATATTTTATATTCCCATATATAATTATTTAAAATTTAACAAATCCGGAATTCAAATTTAAATCTCAATTGCTTATAATTTCTTTATATAAATTCCATAGCGACCTTTCGAAATTTTGATTTATTCATAACTTGCAATTTATCCGGCGAAATTTCAATTTCTTACATTCTCTGGAAAGATATGATTAATTCGATTACAACGTTTCCAGTTTTGTTCAATTCTGATTTAAAATGAATTTTATATATTTTTCCAAAGTTTGAAATCGAATTTTCAAACTACCGCGCCATTTCAGGCTCGTACTATAAATAAATATAAATTTAACCAATAGTATATGATTTATTTAATTAAAATTTACATTTTAAATATACAGAAATTATGGTTCGTTACAAAAGAAGCAAATGACTATTCTCTAGATAGGTGATCATACATCCTAATGGGAGTTAACCACATAGCCATGCTGCCTGCCCGGCTTTTTGTCATTTCCCGGATGTGAGGCTAAAGGCTATACTTACCTTTATATCATATCTTCATTTACTTTGAATGCCACATCGTCATACCCGCCAAATCATTATCGGTTTTCTTTCTGGTATCACGGGTATATAAAGCTAAGAGAAACGAATTCCTCCGCCACCAAACATAATCCATTTGAAGAGATCAACATATATGATTCGTTATACATACTCTGTCAGACACTCGTCCATATATGCTTGTCCTGGGACTGAACAAACCGAAGGCACTATTCAGTGAATCCATCCTGCCTAGGCCTTTCACAATAGCCCTTGCACTTTACTCCATCTTCAAATATATTCGGCATACTTGATTCGCAACGCTTATGCCAATACGGAGTGGTTCTTCGGATAATAATCCAACCGGTCTCTCCATATCAACAACGTAAAATGGTAATAAACTTTGATAGTCTGTGACTTAACTATCAAAGAAAACAAGTGTGCAAACAACGATCTCATTTCCAAAAGGGAATTCGATCGATCAATCATCATAGATGTATATTCATATTTTCTAGCTTATTTGCGTATCACTATCCTTCCACAGCTATTAGTCCCTGACTGTAAACTAGTATGAGAACAATTCCCTAAGTATCAATCCCGAAGGTCGAAACCAACATCAGATAGATACCCAGAAAACTATTCAACTTAACTAATCTCTAGTCAGTTTCTAATTTTGCTTTAACTTTATTTCTAAATTTCTATGTCTGATTTAACTCTATCTCGAATATCTAATATTCGATCATCTTTAATTGAATAACTAATATTCACTTAAATCCTATTTTGATTAACTATGTTTAATTAACTCTATCCGATTAACTCTATGGTTTTAACTCTAATCGATTAACTATAGTTGATACCCTCTGATTGATTAACTCTATTTGTTTTCTAAATGAATACTCCTTTATAATTCTATTTATTTTCTAAATAAATATTCCTTTATTATCCTATTTATTTCTAAATAAATATTCCTTTATTCTATTTATTTTCTAAATAAATATTCCTTTATTATCCTATTTATTTCTAATTAAATATTCCTTTATTCTATTTAATTTCTAATTAAATATCCCTTTGTATTCCAGTATCACTGATGGTGTTTACGTGTCGTATCACAATGATCAATATCATTCAAACATATACAATCAACAAAAGATTATATAGCACATCATATATCACAATATATGAAAAAGGGTAAAATAAATGTTGAGGAATCCAGTCGGATTCCTCCAACCTGTTTCCCCTGCATCCACAGATGTTACACAATATAATATACAACTATTTCATTTCAACATGAAATATACTGATAAATAGAATCCCTCTTTGATTGTCAATATATATATATAACTATAACTACGTTTTCAATCAAATCTATTTAACAGTCCAAATTATCAATACACAGCAATCAAATCTTTAAATACAGTTTATATAAAAATATAAACTGAGCAGAGTTAGTGAGATTTACTCACATTGTCCGTAATCGTTAAATAACGATTTACGGTATTGGTTCTGACCATACAATTTATTTTGCAATAAATTCTAGATGAGCTCCAGTTCATCCCAGACCAGATGCATTTTGTAGATTCTGTCGCAATGATTTTTCTGAATTCTGATTACGTATGACAAGGATATTAGTCATACAAGTTAATACATTATTTGAATTAAGAGTTAAACTATCATATATATTTCTTTTCTTAGATGGGTTTTACCTTTATTTCGGTCCAAAACCAAACTTATCATTTCATTTTTCTTCTTTGCTGGGCTTACATGTATTGCCCATCATAACGCACCAGGACCAACATGAATGGTGCTTCATCTTCTCAGGTTACAAAGGAAAACCCCCTGTCTCCTACCCAGTTTCCTTCAAACCCAACTTTGCCCATAACTGCGCAACCCAAACTTTGTTTCACCATAAATCAATGCCCCTTCTTCTTCCAGCACCAACTGAAACGTCGGCCATCTCCTTCCTTTTTTGCTTGACAACAATTCAGCACTGAACAAAAATATCCCCTTTAAAACCCGTGTGAACCCACGTTTGCTTCTTCATAGACTTCCAGCTGTAAAAACCATCAACGCAACCCTGCTTGACTCCAGGAAACCGGCCAAGAAACCCACTGTTCTTCTTCTCAATCTCATATTTCTCCTTCCGCCTAACACCTCGCCGCCTGATTCCGCCGGTTCTGACCACCATCATCCCCAGTTCGATAGACCATCCCCCCTTTAAACCCTAGATAATAATTCCTTCGATCGAATCCCTAAGCTCACCGTTTAACCCAAAATTTGCGCACGCTGTTGAATTTCCAGCGGACTCAAATGGCCACCAAATGTCATGAAACATACATGAAATCGAAGGGCGATACTTGAGGATCTCGGATACATATATTTCGTGATTTATGGAAATTGTTTTGAATTGTTTTGGAATTTTCTTTTTTTCTTGAGACGAGCGAAGAGTGGCGGCTTCACTTTGTGAAGCGGATGCAAATTAGGTCTGAACGAATGAGTATTTATATGTAAGAATTGAGACGTATATATTATTTTATTCTATGAATTGGTCAAGGAGTTTTTCGTTAAAACGGCGCCTTATATAATCTCTGTTTTTAACAAACTATGTTGATCCTAGCATAACAAATCATTCCGGATCCAATGGGACAGGTTTCGTCGAATTCCGACACCGTTTGCGAAAATCCTTTAGAAAATATCGATGAAAAACACCAAGCATTAATTCCTTAAAATTACAGAAAAAATCCTAAAAATATAATGCCTTGACGTTTCAGTACACCTCTTCCTAAAGTTTCCTATGAAACTTGTTTCGTTGAATTTGGAGTTCGTTTGACCAGCTAACCATTCCATAAAAGTTACGCCTGTCTAAAACGTATAAAGGGTTCAATCAAAACAAGGCGTTTTTGGCCACCGAAGTCACATACGTCATCGGTGTTTCACGAAACTGGCTTCTATTATAATGATTAATTAATACGAATCCAATGGCACACACTTCGTCGCATTCTGAGACTGTTTCCCGGTACGCTATTTTCTACGCACCCTAAGTGCTCCTTTTGACACCAAAATATCCAATGTCCAAAAATAACAAACTCTATATCTATCCTGACTCTAAACGTCAATACCAATTCACTGGGATTTGTTTCGTAGCTTAATTCGATCGTTATCTCAAGTTATCAACAATTTCCTTATAAATCGAATTAAATTAATTAATTAAATCGTTATTATTCTATAGCGACTTTTCTAATATTTGAATTGGTCATACCTTACAAACTATACGACAAAATCCCGATTTTTCTCTTTCCTTAGAAAAATATAGCTTAACAGATTCCAACGTTTCTTGTTTCACAGAAATACGAGTTAAAACGGCTTTTGTATATTCAATTGAAGTTCGAAACTTAAATTACGAACTACCGCAACGTTTCAAGTTAGTTATATATATAATTATAAATTATACGTTCAAACGCTGCAAATGAAATATATTCGTTATTATATTTCAAATCCTAACGCTACCAAATCTCTTATACTATCCAATTCACACTATATTGACAATTCGACTATTTCTGACTATTTCGACATTATAATATATTTTATTATATTATAATTATTAATTAAATATTCAATATTATTTAATTCTAGTTTATCGATATCGCTAAATCGATATTTAATAATTAAATAAATTAATTATTCTATCTTTAGAAATCCGGGTCATTACAGTTAAGCTAAGAGAACCGTCGCTCTCCGCCACCAACTATGGTACGTATGAAGGAATTAATATACGTGATCCTTTGGAAATACTTTGTCAGACACTCGTCCATACAAGTCATCCAGGAATAGGATAAACCGAAGGAACCCTCCTACCACATCCTCTATAGGTATTACCCCAAGCATCAGTAGCAAGTAGTCCTTGCAATTCGAAGATTTCAATCACAACGGAATCGCTACCAAAATATCTTTGGGAGCTAACCAGAGAACTTCAACAAGTAGTTCTTCTGCTTATGAAGATCCACGGTCATCAATTCTCCATCTTCAATCATCCTCACGTATTTGCTGGTTCGGAATGGTTTTTGAATGTAATCCGATCCCGGTCTTTCCGTACCAACAATCGTATTGGCCAGATTTGATAGTCGGTTATTTAACTATCAAATAAATCATTATGAGAATAAAATGAGTTTATTGATTCAGTACTCGGCATTACTTGGCCATTTTAATTAAATCAATTAACGATCGTTAATTTAAAACTCTTAAATATCTGGATATTCTTAACACGGTAATTACTTCTTATTTAATCTAAGAGTATTTACAAAAACTGATTTTTATTTTAGTACTCAGAAAAATATCTTATAATCGTATCCATTTATCATTCCTGTTATTGTTTCAAAACATTTGCTACATCATTATTCATTATCATTAATCGGGAAAATCAATTCAACTTATCATTCGTAAAATATCGTTATGAAATCTCTTTTTATTTCATTACTTAGAAACAAGAACCACTCCTCATTATTTTCAAATAAACTTATTCCAAAATTCCATTTCCATTCCCCTATAATTCAAAAATATCATTATATTTTCACACAATCTCCTTTATCATCCTTATTTCATAAATTCATTATATACATAGATATCTTCTTGAATCTTCCTATTTCCGTTACTTCAACATTCATTAGTCACTAACCGAAAGCTAGTAAGAGAACAAGTTCCAAATTATCAACCCCGAAGGCCCAAAACCAACATGGATAGATACTCGAGAAGTCATTCAACTCAACTAATATCCAGCCAGTTTCTAATTTCCTTAAATTCATTCAAATCTGCAAAACGTTTACTTTTAACCCATTTTTCATTTTGGAAATCTCATTCCAATTCCATTCACTTCATTTAATTTCATTATTAAGTAACGCTTATTTAAAATTAACGATTTGACTCCACATCTCTTTTTATAAATCTTATTTATAAACTCAGGTTTAATATAAACCCATTTTATCTTCATTTCCTTTACTTAATTCATATATTAAGTAAACATTTAATTTAAGCGTTCGTATTCGCTTAAAAATTCCCTTTTATAACTTCGTTATAAAAACTCGAGTTTTAATGTACTCGTTCATAAACTCCTTCCATAATTCAATTTGATTCCATTTCAACTTCGATGAATTTCAATTAAAAATAAATCTCCTAAATTATTAATTAAATTAATAATTTACTTCATCATCTACTATCGTATAAGTAGTTAACTTCATTATTAACTAAAAAAATTAGTTAATTTCTTTTTAAAAATCTTATTAAGTTAAACAATTATTCGTTAAAATATTTCATTAGATTAATTAGCACAAACTTATTTACTAATCAATTTTGGTTAAAACAGTTGACTTGGTCAACTCCAAAAACATGATTCACTCATTGATCAATTTTATTAAATCTTTTCATATAAATTAATAATACAATTAATTTAAATAATACCATTTACTTTGACTATTTTTAAATAATCCCATTTTAATTGTTTCTTAAAAACAATTCTGAGCGATTGCTAATGGCGGCTACCACTTCCTCATCCCCGTCCTCTCCTTCTTTCATCTTCGATCAAGCCTTTCCATCACTACCCTCTCGCCCCCCTGATCCACCCCCATCTGTCAAATCCCTCCCTGCCAACCCCTCTTCTGAAACTTTTGATTCGAATCCCTACTGTACGATGAAATCAGATCCACCATATCACGAATCTTGTTTTTCAGATCCTTTTGATCTGGTATCTTTGAATCCGGACTTGTATTGGAATTCTTCTAATCTTGCAAATCATGAAATTCGAAGTAATTCAGTACTCGTTGACACAAATTTGCCAAACCCTATTTTGAATCCTCAGTCAGCGAAATCTTTCAACCCTCCTCTGGTACCAGTTGTTAATCCTTTGGTGGATCCCAAATCTCAGATCGAACCTGATCCATGCTCATCAATCCCTTCTGATCCAGCCAAAATATCTATGGCAACCTCCACTCAAAATGGAACCTCATCAAATAACTCTCCTCCCAGTCAAACAAACACGTCGAGCATCCCTAATTCTTTTTCAAAGCCAGTTAAAACTGATTATGCTTCCATGTTTAAAGCACTACCAAGAAATGCAGGAATTTTCAAACCAATTCAGTATGATATTCCTCGTGATGGCAGGAAAAAACCAGGAATCCCTGAATTAGTTAAAGAAGCAGGAATGAACTTCTGGAGTGAATACTTAGTGGGTTTTTTTCTGGATGGAACCTCATCATATAGCTTTGTCGTGAATTTTCTACGTAGACACTGGAAGCTGCAGGGAGAAGTTGATATTAAATTCGATGGTTTTCATTTCCTCTTTAAATTCTCGAATGCTCAAGATCGAGAGAAAACTTTGCACACAGACCCTGTCTTCATCAGGGGTAGGATGTTTATTATTACAAATTGGGATCCCTCTATAGGCAGCTCTCAATCTCAGATTCGAAAGGTCCCACTCTGGATTCATCTGCACCGAATTCCTCATCTGCTGTGGACATTGCCAGGTATCAATTGGCTTGCTTGTCATGTCGGTCGACTTATTTGTTTTGATGAGAGTACCGAAAAACTGCAATGTTTCAAGTACGCAAAAGCATTAGTCGAAATCTCTCCTGATTATGAGCTACCTGACGACATTGTAATTGAGGAGCTTGGAGTTAATTGTCCTTCAGTTCGAATTTCATATGATTAGAAGCCGTCCATCTGCACTATCTGTAAAATGTTCGGCCATAACACTGTTGAATGCGACCACTTCAATTGTGATGAAAAGCACTCACCTGATGGTATCCATGCAGAGAATAAGGAGTACTCGCCTGAAATTGTTGGCTTCAAACCCAGACACGGCTGGAATGGTGAGAGACCAGTTAGACAGCGTAATGATTGGCAAGAGGTTGTGTCGAAAAAGAAGGGTGTTTGGGTAAGGAAGCCTTCAAATACGACTGCACCAGGAGATGGAATCAATACTGTCGAGAATGCTTCAGTAGCTAATGAAGCAAAATCAGCCGCAAATGTCTCAGAAGTAAATGAAGTAGGTGGCAAAGCTGCTGAGCAAGAGAACAGGAACTCAGGTGACAATATAATGATAATTGACAGCAGTGGTACGGTACACAATCGAGGAGCAACCGTGAAGCAAGTTAATCTTCATAAGGAAACACGTCATTCAGCGCAGCAAACCAGCATTAGAAAAACCACTTTGCAGACTCCAGAACAGCAACAGAAAAAGGAGAAAAATATCATTGAAATTCCTGGTAGTGAAGAGCTTAATCTTCATAATCCCTTTGCTGCTCTTGATGAACTTGCAGAGAAAGATCTGCAGTCCATTTCCAATGCACCACAGGGTATTTTTGAACCAACTAAAGCACCAGAGGGTACTTCTGAACTGGCAGGATCTGATAGCAACTTTTTTCAGGTCCATCCAGATTCCAAATTCAGCTACAAGCTTAACCTTCCGACCAATGCATCTTCTCCATACAGTCATCTATCAACCCCGCCTCATATCACTCTACCACCTCCTTTGAAGGCTAGTGAAAATAAAAAATCAATGGAGGACACCATCACTCATGGCAGTAAGAAAAAGAAAAGAGGTAGAAAAAAGAAGCACCTAATTTCAGTTGAAAGCAATGTGGATGATTTAAATGAAGGAAATGAGTTCTCGCAGTTGGAGATACAACCCTCAGGAAGTGATCAATTGCAATCCAAGCGCCATACCAGGAAGCATCCTACCCAACTCATTTCTCCTCTCAATCACTAATGTTACATAACATTGCATTTTGGAATATACGAGGCTTGCACTTAGATGCAAAGCAAAGTGACATTAAAGATTTTATTCGGCAGTATAATATCCATCTGATTTGTCTCTCTGAAACCAAGCTGGACATGCAATTGACAGCTAAGGCTGCTTCTATTATTTCCCCTGGTTGGCTCGTTGAACATAACCTTGATAATGCAAGTTATGGAAGACTTCTAACATTGTGGAACCCATCCTTTTTTCACCTGTCTAAAGTAGCTGCCTCTGATCAATTTCTCCACTTTAAATGCACTCACTTGCCTTCAAACTCTTCTTTTTTTCTAACTTCTGTCTATGCCCGGAATAATGTATCCATGAGACAAGTTTTCCTTGATAGTTTGCCATCCTTGTGCTCTAACAGTCCATGGATTGTTGGAGGTGACTTTAATTGTATGCACTCTTCAAATCAAAAATCTGGCGGTTGTCCTCTCACTATAAAAGAAATCGCTCCTCTCAATCAAGCTTTGATTAACTCATGTCTCACCCCAATTGTTAGCTTGGGTTTTGATTATACTTGGTCAAATAAAAGTAAAACACTTCCACAAACTCGTTGTAAGCTTGATCATATCTTTGGGAATACTTTCTTCTTACAACTTTGGCAACAATCCTTTTATCAAGTTCTTCCTTCGTCCCTATCTGACCACTACCCGCTTCTTCTACATTGGGGAAGTGTAAATGCCATTAGTGATCACTACTCCTCCTTTAAATTTTTTAACTTTTGGACTAACTATGTGGATTTTCAAGAAATTTTATTGCAGGTATGGTCTCAGCATTCATCGGGAAATCCGATTCATTCTCTTCTGCAAAAATTCAAATCACTTAAGATGACTCTCAAAGTATGGTCGTCTCACACTTTTGGCGCTGGATCAAAGCAGTCTTCTTTTATCAGGAAGGAGCTTCATAGAGTGCAAGTTGAACTTGGCAAGCGTCCCAATGATGTTGGACTTCTAGATGCTGAGCATCAGATACAATGTAAATTGAAGACTGCCCTGGATTTTGAAATTCAAAGCCTTAAACAAAATGCGATGTTTAGAAAAGAGCAAGAGGGGGATAGGAATACAAAGTATTTTCACAACTCTATCAAAATGAAGAAATATCGGGATTCGATCTTCTCAATCAAGGATATGCATGGAAGCCTGCAAACTTCTGATGTTGGAATTAACAATGCCTTTGTGGAATATTTTACTTCTATTCTAGCATCATCACCATCTACTATTAATGTGTTGCCACTCTTTACTGTCAATATTCCTTCACTTTCAGAAGAACAATCGCAAGGACTTATCATAATAATTGACAATGAAGAAATCAAGAGTGCTGCATTCAGTTTGGATGCTAATAGTTGTGGAGGCCCTGATGGCTTTAATGCTTTCTTCATCCAAAAGTGCTGGTCTATAATTGGGGATGACATAACTGCTGCTCTTCAATATTACTTTGTGACTAATGTTCTTCCCAAAAGTGTAAATGCAACTGCTATTGCGCTTATACCCAAGAAAGAAAATCCCAATTCTGTAGCTGACTTTCGCCCGATCTCATGTTGTAATATACTTTATAAAATTATCTCCAAAATATTGGCGAATAGGATACAGTCTGTGCTTCATTCCATTATCTCATTAAATCAATCTGCATACATCAAAGGTAGATCGATTAGTGATAATATCCTCATTACTCAAGAATTGTTGTATGGATACAATAGGAAAAACATATCCCCGAGATGTATGATTAAACTGGATATTAGAAAGGCTTTTGACTCTGTATCATGGCACTCTATCTTGGCTGTTCTATCACGCATGAATTTCCCTATGCCTTTTATTGCATGGACTTATACTTGTATTTCATCCCCTTCATATTCCATCATTAGAAATGGCAGACTCCATGGTTTCTTTGAAGGCACTAATGGCGTAAGGCAAGGAGATCCAATTTCAGCGTATTTATTTATCATCATTATGGAATTGCTAAATTCCCTCATCATTGAGCAGATTCAGCATGGAAATCTAGAGCTTCATCCAAGGTGTAAGAACCCTTTAATCTCTCATTTGCTCTTTGCGGATGATTTAATCATTTTCACTAAGCCTAAAATCAGCAACATTAGATGCATTTTTGAAATTCTTGATCGATTTCATGGTATAACTGGTCTTAAAATAAATATCAATAAATCTCATATCATGATTGCTGGAGTATCAGATGAAAAGAAATTGGAGATTGTAAATTTTTCAGGCCTTGCTGAGCTACCACCAAATTCTTTTTACCTGGGTATGCCGCTAATCAGCTCAAGAATTACCAAGCAACAATGCATACCTCTATATGAGAATATTATAAGCAAGCTTCTTCAGTGGCCATCTTGTAAGCTCTCCCAAGCTGGTAGGCTCACTATTGTTCAATCCATTGCCAATGCCATGACTACATATTGGTCCAGACATTATTTGTTGCCTACAAGGATTATAGATATGATCACTAGTGCTTTAAATAAGTTTTTATGGCATGGCAACCCGTTCTCAAAAAAGATGATTCCTTTTGCGTTTCATAAATTATATGATGAGAAAAGATTTGGTGGGCTTGGTATTACGAACTTGATGTTGTGGAATAAAGCAGCCATTTCTACTTACTTTGAAAAGTTTTTTGCTAAAGAGAAAGGACTATGGGCTTTGTGGGTGCAGAGAAATTTAATTGGCAACAAAAATTTTTGGACGATGCCCATACCACAAAGTTGCAGCTGGAGTTGGCGCAGCATACTCAAACTTCGTGATACTTTCAAGACTTTTGTTCAGTGTAATTTTAAGGTAATTCCTAATCTCCCTTTTTGGCATAGTCCTTGGGCAAGACCAGGATTAATACTTAGTGAGGTAGTAGATTACAATCTTATGATGAACTCTGGTATTCCTCAATCAGCGATTGTTTCTGATTATGTTCATGATGGTACACTGTTACTGCCATATTCTAGCTCGTCAATTTTAAGGAACTTATGGAGTGAGATTAGTTCAAATTTTAATGTGAACCATGAAAAGGAACTGTTGTGGATGGGCAAGGCTCACTCTATCAAAGTAGTGTATAATTTGTTGCAAACTAGTAGGCAACATTTTCCTTGGCATACAAGGATATGGAATTGCGGTAGCCCAGCAAAGGAAAACCTCTTGCTTTGGAAATTCATGGCAAATGCAGTCAACACAAAGAATAAGTTATTTAACCATGGCATTATTGCTGATGATGTTTGTGTTCTGTGTAACTTTCACTCTGAAACAAATGTTCACATATTTTTCGAGTGCCCCTTCGTACATAATATTTGGTCACGGCTGCTTGCTTTTGGTGGATTTTATAGACCTTCACTATCTAGTCAAATTGAATGGTATAACATTTTCAAATCTACACGTTGGAAGGATAGGAAGACATGTGTTTTGCTAAAGCTGCTAAAGAAGTTTGTATATGAAATATGGCGTGAGAGGAACAATCGCATTTTTGGTTTGGAGAAGAGGAATACTGATCAACTGAGTATGCATATTATTCGTCTCATGTCAAGATCCTCTATGGCACCGTCAGGATAATGTAGCAAGTGTTAGCTCTTTTTGCACTCCTTGTAATTAAATAAGTGCTCTCTTTTTGTTTTGTTTTCTTTCATTGTATAGTATAATACCAATGTAATTATTTGTCACGTTAGTCAATTAATAAAATTTGCCTTTCAAAAAAAAAAAAAACAATTAATCTCAGCATTAATCGTTTCATTAATCCTTGCTCACTTGCTTATCCATCTTAGAAATATAATAATTAGCTTTATAAATCATCCAATAGTTAAGACAAGACATGTGCTTCGCACACAGATAATTTCTCTTTTTATAAACTTCATTTTAAATAATATATTTAAAAAATTTATATCCAGTTATAAAATAATTTTCATAACTTCATTTATGTCGATTTACCTGACGGTAAATCCATATTTACAAAACGATTGATTTCAGACCAACTGCCGCCAATTACTTAACCAATAGTACCCATTGGTTAAAACAAAACAATTGTTAAATTTCAGGTCAATGGTCAATAACTAAATCAATTATCAAATCCTATCAGTTCATATAATGATAATATGAAATAAATAACATCTAATATGTTTGAGGAATCCGGTCGGATCCCTCCAACCTATTCTTCTCTGCATCCAAATGAGTTATATCACATAATATTGCTTATTTCAATTTTACCGATTATTTATAAAACAGTAAATAATGACTAACAAACAATTCAACAATTGATTAAATTAAACACGTTTATTTATAAATGTGTTCAACAAGATAAGTTACTGTGTTTGGGGATAATAGTTAAAAATAACGATTTGGTTTTATTTAAATTTAACTAACATGCAATTCAACCAATTCAGGCAACAAATATGTAAACATTTAACATATAACAAGCAATCAACAATTATAGCACACAGTATAAAAACCCAACTTATATAAAATATAAGTGGGAATAATTGAGTGAGTTTAACTCACTTTGATTTGATTCGTTTATGTAACGGTTCAGTTATAGTTAAATTAAACAGTTGTTTAATTTAACTGTAAATCCCACTTGTCTCCTACACTGTCCAAATCAATTCCATCATATCCTACTCGTCACCGGATCGCGGCGTAACTTGATTTGTCAAATGTTGTTCACATATGTACAAGATATAACCATTTGAAAATACAATCTAAATTATTTAATTAATTAATAATGTATTAAACAAATTACTTTTTATTCTACTTCTATTATGTTTAAAGGACCGATGCTCCAGCTTGTTTTCGAGGCCTCACGCATGTTCATGTTCTTTGATTTTGGTTAACCATAAGGTATGTGGGCCATGATTTCAGTTCGCAACGGTCTTTGGTTTCGAAACCCTCGTTCCCAATCGTTTCCTGAAAGTAGAGCAGGTTAATTAAATTAACCAACGTATTAAACAATTTATATACTTTCGGTTAAAATTAAATCGGGCTGAACCCTTTTTTTTTGCTTTCATGTGTCTGCCTTGTTTCCCTTTTAATTATACCCAACTTTGCCAGATATGTGGCACACCGTTCAACTATATTCCCAACTATTGTGTAACCCGTGCGTTGCACACGATAATATTATAAAATATAGATTTTAAAATTTTAATGTTAATACAGAAACTTTATTATACAATATACAATGAATTCTTCAAAATAAATATAATATAAATTATTGTTGTTGTTTGTACATGATATGTGTCATGTAACTTATATTTCTTTCAAGTAATACAATAATTTTATTATTTGAAATTATACATGATATGTGATATGAGTAAATAATTTTATTTAAATTAACATATTATAATAGTTTTAGATAAGTTAAAAAATATTATTTAACTTATTTCTTTTACATATGTTATGTTTAAAATTATGTAATTAGTAAAAATATATTGACTTAAGAATAAATAATTTGAATAAATTGAGAATGATTTTATAAAAAGATTATAGAGATTTTAATGCGGGGTTATTTGAAGTTAAAAAATAGAACTTTTTAACGTTGTGTATGATAAATTTATTATTTTTGTATATAATGATTATAATTAATTTACAAATTAACCTTGTTATTATTATTTATGTACATAAATATACTTATGTCATGTATATTTGTTATTGTTGTTTTTGTTAGTACGTGTGTATACATATATGTCCAACAAATATATTATTAAAATAATTTAAATATGAGATTTTGTAAGCAATTTGAATACATGGATCAAAACATGAAAGATTAGGAAACAATCAATGAAATTGCACATAACTATAGAAATGTTAAAATATGTATTTTTTAAAGTTAAAAACAAAAATCAACAATGCAAATAAATTTATTGAGATAAAGGAATAATAAAATAGCCTTGTTAACGTTATTCATGTAAAATATTTATGGTATTTGAATTATATATCTTTATATTTAAAAAAAAATCTAGCTAACTGTTTTTTTAATATATATGTGACACACAAAATTAAATCATCACATTTAAGGTTTTATTAGATGAATTAGTGAATATTTATTAATTAAAGTTACTCTAATAAATTGAAACCATGATTACATGCTTAATTTAAAATATATTGATGTAAATGAACAAAATTATGTGATATTGAAGTGAGTTTTGTAAGCAATCGTGCAAATTTCAAAATGTAGGCACTTTAATTAAAATAGGAATTTTACAATATAATGCATCAATGTATTGATATAAATGAATCATAAATTAAATTTACTTACATATATAATTATGTTATGTGACTGATGTATTTGTATATCCAAATGAATTTTATACCCTTTTTGTTAATATGAATATTGTGCAAATATTGAAATGTTTATGATTTATATTGACACATCAACAATTAATAGTTTATCAAGTTTGGTAAAAGATTATAGAAATTTTAAAATTAAGATTTTTGCTGTGAAAAAACATAATTTTGTAATGCACAACGAATTTATTGATATTTTTTCTAATTATTTTTATTGTTCTTTATTTTATCTCAAACGTTAAATTTGTAATTGATCTCATGTCTCTATAAATATTTTTTTCCCTTGCTAAAGTGCAACTTTTTTGGCGAGTTACCGAACTATTAAGTATCACTTGATTACATTTATCTTATTATTTTAAACATAACACTGCATATTTAATTTATTCATATAGATTAAAACATATATCATGGGAGAAAGTGATGTAGGTTTTGTAAATAATTGTCGTAATTTTAATAATAGGTACTTTGATATAAACAACGTTAAAAAGTTCTATACGATTACACTGTAAAAAAGTTCTATTTTACCACTTTTTAATGATATAAAAAACGTTAATAATATGCACCGTGTAACAAAATCATGTCAAGATATAAACTTTGATGGAGAAACGGTAATTTACCATTACCACTGTAACTGTTACCATATTATCGGTATACCAGTTTTCGGTATACCAGTCGATTGGTAACAGTAACGATAAGCAATTCTGGCTTACCAGTGAAAACAATATGATAATTGTGTTTACCAAAAGGTAACGATAACCATTCCCATAACAGCCCTAGAATTATTTGTAGATTAGTTAATTATATATATATATATATATATATGTGTGTGTGTGTGTGTGTGTGTGTGTACACACACACAAGTGTGAACCCATGCTTCGCACACGGCACGGTGAAAGAAACTGTATATTAATATGAATCCAACTATAGCTGAATGGTGGTCTAATAAAAAATTAAGGTTTTGTATGCATATTCTTATAGTACGTTTTAGTCAAACTAAAATTAATTAGAATATTATAATTTTTTAATAAAGTAATTTATACAATTTTGGAGTAACTTTTTATTGCCAATGAATAGAAGTTCCTCCAAGAAAGGCAAATAGAAAAAATAAAGTTAACAATAAACTTTGCCCAAACAAATCATGCTTGAAAGCTGAAAAGTCGGTTGTGTACGACTTATGCAGGATCTTTAAATATGGCTATGCGGAATATGATATAGTAATTTGTATTATACAATGGCTATGAAAATAAATATGATCTGGAAAGATAAATCACACACAAGCAATAAGATAAAGTAAAGCAAGGCAAAAACACCAGGATTTTTATACTGGTTCGGACTTCCCGTCCTACGTCCAGTCCCGAAGCTCCTCTTCGGCTTTTCACTAAACAACACCCTCTCTTCACCCGGAGGAACAGGTTCACTACTTGATTTACGGGCTACAAGTTTACCCACTTGATTTCACAGGCTACAAGCTTACCCACACAGGACAATTACAATAGTTTGACTTCTGATTGTGTTCTTCTTTCAACACTGATTTGCCAACGATTGAGTACACCCTTCCTATAATCTTATCCTCAAGTATATGATTTGAATGCAAAGATTTAAGGAATAAAGATTGCTTGTTGAATCAAATGATATAAAACTGATTCAAGGATTCAACAAGTATTGAATATTTGAGAGAGCTTTTAGAATGC
The DNA here is from genome assembly GCA_030737875.1 of Allium sativum. Taxonomy (NCBI): domain Eukaryota; kingdom Viridiplantae; phylum Streptophyta; class Magnoliopsida; order Asparagales; family Amaryllidaceae; genus Allium; species Allium sativum. The sequence continues at coordinate 10,514 of JASFAX010000347.1, read as the reverse complement.
AAGAGAGTATAGAGTTAAGATCAGAAAATAGAAGAAGATTCGGTGATGTGAAAAAATGCTTGTGATGTATATACAATCGTTGAAGAGTTGTCAACTTCCATGAAGAGTTTTATCAAAGAGATGCACCCATTTCCTTTCATAAATGAAAAGGAATCTCTTTATGAAAGATGATGTCTTCTAGAAAATATGGTCGTTGTAAAATATGACCGTTGGAAATATGACCGTTAGAAAATATGGCCGTTGTAAAATATGACCGTTGGAAATATGACCGTTGGAAAATATGGCTGTTAGAAAATATGGCCGTTGTAAAATATGACAGTTGTAAAATATGACCGTTGGAAATATGAAGTGTCTCTTCGTGAAGTGTCTTTTCGTGAATTGTCTTTTCGAAGTGCCTTTTCGCAAAGTGATGAAGTGTCTTTTCGTGAAGTGTCCTTTCATGAAGTGTCTCTTCGCGAAGTGTCTTTTCGCGAAGTGACGAAGTGTCTTTTCGTGAAGTGTCTTTTCACGAAGTGACGAAGTGTCTTTTCGCGAAGTGTCTTTTCACAAAGTGACGAAGTGTCTTTTCGCGAAGTGTCTTTTCATGAAGTGTCTTTTCGCAAAGTGTCTTTTCGCGAAGTGTCTTTTCACGAAGTGACGAAGTGTCTTTTCAATGAAGAGAAATGGATGCAACTTTTCAAGAAAGAAGATGACTCTTCACAAATTTCAAAAAGCTGTTGACAGGAAAAAATAACAGGTTGACAGGTTTTTGACCGTTATTTTAAAAAGCTGTTGACCTGTTAAATTTAACAGGTTGACCTGTTAAGTTTAAAAAGCTGTTGACCTGTTAAATTTAACAGGTTGACAGGTTTTTGTCAACATACATAAAAAATGAGTTTTTATGTATATTTTTGAAGAGAATAAGAAGTATGATTATTTGAGGATAGATTTTAACATAAATAACTCTAAATAACCAACTTCTAACCTATGAAAACATCGATTCTTCTTTTTGTCATCGATTCTTCTTTTTGTCGATCATGAAGCTTCTTCTTCTTGTCATTAATCAAAATAATCATTGAAATCTTTTGCTCAACATTCTCCCCCTTTTTGATTGATGACAACATAGCTTGATATTTTAATTTTCCATTGTTATCTCCCCCTGTATATATGCTCCTTCTGAAATATATATATATATATAAAACATCTGCAAGAGAGATTGTTAGTAACATTTTCTCCCCTTTTGTCATCGGCAAAAAGGGTACATAAAAAAAATGGTGGTAACAACAATATTACTATAAGATTTTCTCCCTCTGAATATAAAGCTCCCCCTGAATTTCTGCAACATTTGTTAGTTCATAATATAAATAATCTTGCCTTTTGATTCCTGCATTAACAAATGTTAGCACACATATACTTTTACCATATTAAGTAAAATATTTCTCTCCCTTTGTCATCATAAAAAATCATGAATAATTTAAAGTACATTCGGGAGATCATGTGCAATTTGATAAACTGAATTTTGTATTCAAAAATATTTAGAGATACCGAATAGCCTTCTCTTTGTTGTAGTGTACCAAAAAATATATGACATATATACTTTTGGTACCCACTTGCTTTGTTCGGGTCCATGGGTTAGATGGAAGGTAACCATACCCAAGAGGGTTTAATGGAACCTTTAAAGATAAAATTTTCATTATTAACTACTGAATCAAAATAATCATCAATATATTTTTCTCTGTTTTTCCAACTTACAGGAACCCAAATACTTAAGTAATCTCTATTGATATTCCTTTTCATACTTCTAGATTTATTATAAGTATTGTTAGTCATAGAAGTATTTGAATTTCTATAATAATTGGGTCTTGGATGTGCATTAGTACTAGCAGTGATATTCTTATTGTACATGAAAGCATATCTAGTACTATTTCTAAGATTAGTTTTATTAAATTTATTTCCAAAGTCGCTATTGACATTTTTCATTTGAGATTTCACAACCGGTTTTGGTTTGGAAGATAAACTAAGATTTTTCTTAGCTTTGTTCTTTTGCACTATTTTCTTCTTTCCATAACCAAGATGCTTCTTAATTTCTTGGTTTTTATATCCCAAACCTTTCTTATTTGAAGTAGATTGTGAATTCTCAATGATTTTTGTCAAATTTTCTCGACCTTTGTTAAAGTTAGAAACATTTTGAGTAATATTATCTAACTTATTTTGTAAACTAACTTTTTCTAGGTCTATAATTTTGATGGTTGCTTTAAGCTCATGATTTTCAGTAGTGAGAGTATCGTTTTTCTCTTTTTGAGTTCTAATTTCTTGACTCAAAAGAGATAATTGAGAGTCAATATTAGATGATGATTCTTGAAGTTTCTCAAGTTCTTCTTCTAATATTTTCTTCTCGTCTTTTAACATATCTCGTTCAAACTCTGCTCTACTCAAATCATTTTTGGCTTCTTTTAATTGTCGTTTCATGTTTTTAAATCTAACTATCAATTCAACATTAATATCGAGTACTTCATCAAATGTAGGAATTTGTACCTCATCTTCTGCTGCCATGAAACATTTGTTTCCTTTCTCTCTTGATTCTTCTTTGTTGTCCTTCCACTTTCTAATGTCTTGACCAGATTTCTTTATCGCCATTTGTTCTAAGATGTTGTTACGATCTATAGAACACCAGGCTCTGATACCAATTGAAAAGTCGGTTGTGTACGACTTATGCAGGATCTTTAAATATGGCTATGCGGAATATGATATAATAATTTGTATTATACAATAGCTATGAAAATAAATATGATCTAGAAAGATAAATCACACACAAGCAATAAGATAAAGTAAAGCAAGGAAAAAACACCAGGATTTTTATACTGGTTCGGACTTCCCGTCCTACGTCCAGTCCCGAAGCTCCTCTTCGGCTTTTCACTAAACAACACCCTCTCTTCACCCGGAGGAACAGGTTCACTACTTGATTTACGGGCTACAAGTTTACCCACTTGATTTCACAGGCTACAAGCTTACCCACACAGGACAATTACAAGAGTTTGACTTCTGATTGTGTTCTTCTTTCAACACTGATTTGCCAACGATTGAGTACACCCTTCCTATAATCTTATCCTCAAGTATATGATTTGAATGCAAAGATTTAAGGAATAAAGATTGCTTGTTGAATCAAATGATATAAAACTGATTCAAGGATTCAACAAGTATTGAATATTTGAGAGAGCTTTTAGAATGCAAGAGAGTATAGAGTTAAGATCAGAAAATAGAAGAAGATTCGGTGATGTGAAAAAATGCTTGTGATGTATATATAATCGTTGAAGAGTTGTCAACTTCCATGAAGAGTTTTATCAAAGAGATGCACCCATTTCCTTTCATAAATGAAAAGGAATCTCTTTATGAAAGATGATGCCTTTTAGAAAATATGGTCGTTGTAAAATATGACCGTTGGAAATATGACCATTAGAAAATATGGCCGTTGTAAAATATGACCGTTGGAAATATGACCGTTAGAAAATATGGCTGTTAGAAAATATGGCCGTTGTAAAATATGACAGTTGTAAAATATGACCGTTGGAAATATGAAGTGTCCCTTCGTGAAGTGTCTTTTCGTGAATTGTCTTTTCGAAGTGCCTTTTCGCAAAGTGATGAAGTGTCTTTTCGTGAAGTGTCCTTTCATGAAGTGTCTCTTCGCGAAGTGTCTTTTCGTGAAGTGACGAAGTGTCTTTTCGTGAAGTGTCTTTTCACGAAGTGACGAAGTGTCTTTTCGCGAAGTGTCTTTTCACGAAGTGACGAAGTGTCTTTTCGCGAAGTGTCTTTTCATGAAGTGTCTTTTCGCAAAGTGTCTTTTCGCGAAGTGTCTTTTCACGAAGTGACGAAGTGTCTTTTCAATGAAGAGAAATGGATGCAACTTTTCAAGAAAGAAGATGACTCTTCACAAATTTCAAAAAGCTGTTGACAGGAAAAAATAACAGGTTGACAGGTTTTTGACCGTTATTTTAAAAAGCTGTTGACCTGTTAAATTTAACAGGTTGACCTGTTAAGTTTAAAAAGCTGTTGACCTGTTAAATTTAACAGGTTGACAGGTTTTTGTCAACATACATAAAAAATGAGTTTTTATGTATATTTTTGAAGAGAATAAGAAGTATGATTATTTAAGGATAGATTTTAACATAAATAACTCTAAATAACCAACTTCTAACCTATGAAAACATCGATTCTTCTTTTTGTCATCGATTCTTCTTTTTGTCGATCATGAAGCTTCTTCTTCTTGTCATTAATCAAAATAATCATTGAAATCTTTTGCTCAACAAAAGCAACTGTAATGTAACAACATTTACTGCAAACCATATGGGAATGAATGGTCGACATAAAGAAAAACTGAATCGACTTTGGAACATAAATCAAATTTTAATTAATTTAATCCTTTAAAATGTAGCGCATGCCACTTACTGAACATGAAAGTACAAAATGTATATAGCGCAGAGACAATGCATTAAATCTCATTACATCCGACTATGAAAAAGTCTAAGACAACATATAAAATAAGAAAATATAAATGAGTAAAAACACATTGATTGACACATTAGTATAAACAATTGATAGCTTTGAGTATCTCATATATATCAGTGTTGTCTTATAGGAAAATAAGATATATATATATATACTGGCACAATTTAAAGTTGTGTTTGTGTGCATGTGTAAAAAAAATATATAACTAATGCAATTTAAAATCACGTCAGTGCATTTTGGTCAACTAAACGCTAAGTTGATCAAAGCAAAAATATAAACGTAAATACTTTTAGAAACGGGCTTATTTTGCAATAAGTTTTTGAAACTAGGATAAACTAAAAGATCCGAAGAAAAGTGTGTTATTTGCTTGCAACTGAGAATAGAAGTAAAAATAGCAAGCAGCTTGATGGTAGAGTGCACACATGAATTAGGCGGTCCACTTTAGAATAATTTTGGCATTTGTGAGCTGTAGGACTCAACTTAGAGTTATGTGCACATAATATTGTCTTAAACAGTGGACACTACAATATGTCATATTAAAAAATAATAGTTGTATAAAACGTAACTTGTCCATGAACCAATGTTTGAAGAAGTTTGTCAAAATGGATTTGCACCCACCCAGGAGACCAGTACAAACCGGACATGCATAATGTCGTAAAACTATGAAAATATATGATACAGATTTACATTTCTAATAGGCCACAGACCAAGCCAAAAGATGATGCGAGGAGAACAAAGTAATAGCAGGATTACAAACTGACTACTTCGTACATAGCTACATAACAAAATGGGAACATTGACAACTGTTTGAATTCCCAATATCGATGAAGCAGTATACAAAATAGATGGGGATGCAAATAGACACGCTGATAAGAACCATCTGGAAGACAGTAATTGGAAGCAAGAGATAAGTGGACAGTTGGAGCTATTAAGCATAAACGGAGTCTGCAATTCAATTCAATTAAACATAGAAATACGTAATGAAACCGTTGCATCAGATTTTAAGAACCAAGCACCTAAAAATGTAATTGATACAGCTTTTGCACGCAGTGTTAGACACATATAGGGTTTTGTTGTTCTTGATTTAAATAAAATATTGTTTTTTCAGTGGAGACAATCCAACTGATATATTCGCTATACCTTCTTCAAAGAAGGAAGACTGTTTCATCTTCGTTGAATTGTCTTTTTTTTGTAGTGGTGAAATATGAGTTGAGGAGCTGCTAAGAGAATGAATTCTAATGACGAAAATATGTTATTAAAAATGCAATCGTCAATATAACCATATGACATGACACTATACAGTTGAGCCATATTTAAATCAAATTCGTGGAATTTATTAAATCCATAAAGTAAGAAAATGAAACAAAAGAATATACTTGTTTGAATGTGCTTAATGAGTTGCTGATGTAGACTATGTTGAAAAACATCTTCAGGCCTTCGTTCCTTAAACATTCTAGCCTTGCAGTGAAGGTAAGACATGATGTTAGGAACTATACTTAAAAAAACTATTAGAGCATGATATTATAAGGTAGATTGAATATTAGTACCAACAACAACAAAAAAAGTACCCAAAAGCAATATTTTTTTTTTTCTATCTATGGGTATGAGTTTATGTTTTTTGTCTAGTTATGTAAGATATACAAAAATAAATAGTTGAATAAATTGACTGATATCAAAAATTTAATAGTAGCTACATAGAACACTAAAAAATTTGTCTTAAAAGATTGTATAATGACCAAAGAAATGTATAGGAATGAAAATATTCACTTAAACAATTGAAAGTAAAAAGCCTGGATGATTATTATTTTTGTAAAAGTTTAAAAAAATATAAAAAGAAAGTAATAAAAATGCGACATTAATAGAAGAAGAAGCAGCATCTACAAATCCTTTTATATTTGCACGACCTGTACATATTAAAAGTAAATTTGGGTCCGCGGGTGCATCGCAGTGGAAAGGAGACCTGACTTCATGGTAATAGGTAGCAGGTTCGATTCCTACCATGCGCTTCCCCATCATATATAAATTTACCCTTGGATTAGCGGAAGGCTTACTGTACTCTCCTCAGGAGTTTACCGTATCCTCAAGAGTTTACCGGTCCGCCGGGATCTCCTGGGTTTTGAAAAAAAAATGTAAATTTGGTCTTCAACAATGGGAACAAATCCAAATATTTGATAAATTTACAATGCTTAGGTGTATAAACTCCAATGAGCCATCTAGCTATATCTATCAATATAATCTAGCTAGGTGATGATTTAAAACGGAAATTTAACTTTGATTTCAAGTTGGAAGTAGACTAACGGTCAACTATAAATTTAGTGTACATGTTAAAATGGTATTATTAAATGGTAAATATATAATATAGGAATATTATATATTATCCATTGTTAGAGAAATGGGAAAAGTTAACATGGTCTTATTGAAACGACCCGAAATCCCCCTTGCGGGAAATCACGGATTGAGTTGAGAACACGGAAAATCAGAACATAAACAGAAGAACATTTCATTGTTATTACAACAATTTCACATCAGAATACAGAATATACAGAGTATAAATGAATATTTTACATTTAACTTACAATATCAGAGTTTAAAATACATAGCAGCGGAAAATAATAAATACACAAATGGAAATATAAACGGGTACAGAGCTTCCCGACTATAGCTCCATCTATTGATCAGGAACTTGTAAAAATGAATAACCTGCAAACCAAAACTACTAGCTGCCCATGCGGAAAATAAGGGCACCCAGAGTTTAGGTTAAAACAATAAACTCCAGGTCAGTCATGGGACTGGTGTGAGAACTAAAACTGTTATTAACTTTTAGTTTTAAAGTTTAAGTAATTCAAGGGACCACGCCGTATGTCACGGAACGGGTTTTCTCCCAAGAATACCAGTGCATAAAACAAACAGCGCAATGCTAAATAAATAGAATGAAGCCATTATAAGACTCAGGTCCCATCATACAATGCAAGCGCAAGCCGGAGGATAGAGTTTTACTCTTATAATGGACAAAATATGCTTGATACATATAAATCATTTCATTTGATATTATTACTAGTGCATACATGTTTTAAAACACTTTTCAATCATAAGTATCAATCATAGACGACATAGTATCCCATGCTACTATGTCGCCATACTAGGCTATACAACTAAAACCGCAAAGTCCCATATTGGAAATTGGATTTCCATCTGTGAACCAAGGCTAGGGGTCGTCCTTACCTATTCGAGACAATATCGCCCATGTCTCAGGATCAGAGCTCGAGTGACCCTAGATCAACAGGGCCGGGCCTCCCAAAGTGCAAGGTTGCGGATTAGTAATGCCTGAACATGCGTTTCCCTGCCCTATGGGGCATAAATGAGCCATAAGACTCTAAAATATATCCGAGGCGCCTCATTCCAACAACCACATAAGTAAAAATGTCAGGGCTTGTAAATAACGCTGACACCACTTCTAGCTAGAAATAAACAAATGTCCTCCCTGCTGTCTCCTCCCGTTTCTGGTTCACACCAGGGTGTGAGGCTCGCGAATTAACGCTACAACACAAAGCTATGCTATTTAAAGCGGTGCTTTGATCATCAACCACAAGGCCCTGCTTTTTAACAAAATCGTTGATCCATGCATCTTAGCATGCCACATTGACATTCCATACCATACCATTGATCATCTATATATATATATAACCTCTAAGCCTGTGCGTCTCAGAGAAGGGTGAAGTAAGAGAATAAATTCTCCTTCGCCTGACAGAATATATATAGCAAAGATCAATGAATACATAAAAGAATACAATGTCAGACACACAATCCATATAAGTCCGTTCTGGGTCAGAACGGAACCGGAGGCACCTTATTCCTCCCCCATATGTCCAATACAGGGCAGATGTCCTCGCATATCCTGTCGATCTCCAAGTACGTCTGGACGACCACCACTATAACCTGAGCCCTGGGTGTACAGCCCAATCGAGGCATCAGTAATCATCCAAACGATGTGAAGACCTCTGGTCTTCAACCACCGTCTTCGTCGTCGACTTATCGTCGAATCAGCTATTCAGAATGGGCATAAACCCGGTCTCTCCGAATAACTCGGGTATATAATAATCAAGTGCTATAAAACACAACATATGCCTCATTCCAATCAAGAATATTCTCTTATTCATAGATTACTATCCTTTGGGAAGGTTCCCATTAATTTTATCAAAGATAAGTTCATTTAAACTTATTCTTTAATCTACCTCGAAATCATTTCAAAAGATTTATATATCTTTTAAACCATTTAAACCAAATTAAGGTTTTCCAAACTAGTCGGGATTAGCGAATCTTACCGAAGTGATCAGTTATTATATTCCCAATCCCAACCTATTCATCCCATGGTGTAAAACTGGTGGTACTCCATATCTAACACCCACGGTGCTATTGGTAATATTTAATTACCATTTCACGTTCAAATCTAATTAAAGATTTAACTATCGCTTGGAGCAAAACTGGTAATACTCCATTCTCGATTCATTTCCTGAATTAGATAAGTTTAATTACCTTATTCACATTTCAATCTAATTAAAGATTCATTAAAACTTTTCTTAGTTTTAATCTCAAAATCAATTACTTAATGATTTCATAATCTTAGGAAGTTAATCCTGCCTTTAATTGGATTAAAGAACGAATGTCATTTAAAACACCGTTCACGATAAATCCAAAATCATACTCTATTTCCATCGGATTAAGGAACTAGTGTTATTTAAAACACAGTTCACGATAAACCCAAAATCATATTCCATTGGATTAAAAACGAGTGTCATTTAAAACATCGCTCACGATAAATCCAAAATCCTATTCTATTTCATATATGGAATCTTCACGGAAAACCATTTAATCGTAATCGATATAAATTTCCTTGTCAAACTCATACTATAAATGGAATAACGACCAATCCTTTCAAATTCCATTTATAGTAACGGTCTTCCTTCACAGAAGCTCATTTCGATTATTAATAAATCGAATTCCATTCAATTCCAATTTATTATATTAAATTGGAAAACTTTACTTTGGAAAATTCCATTCAATCTTATTTAAAAGATTAATAAATCCCAAATCATAATTCACTGTTAATCAGGTTAAAGAACTAATGTCATTTTAAAACAAAGTTCACGATAAACCAAATTAACTTCCTTTTCTTCCAATTATATTTATTAATCGGAAAATCTCATTAAATCTTGATTAAAAGATTTATTCTTTCTCATTTGAGTTTAAGAACGGTGTTAATAAAGACACCATTCACGATAAACCCAAATTCCAACTCAATATTAAATATAAGGCTTTGAATAGAAATTATATCGGCTTATATTCAATATCAAATTCTGAAACTAACATATATCATATCGGGAGTAACGATATCGATATCTTCCAAATTCCCATTATAATATCCGTATAATCATGGAATCCAATATCGGAATATTCGGAAACCATTCCCATTAATATATTCATCAGAAAACTTTGGTTTTATTAAAACCATTCAAATTCTCTTTAATTCCTTTTATATTCATTTATAAAAGAAAATAAATCACTTATCCTGATAAAACATCTTTTACCTTCATAAACTTGGAATATTTTATCCAAAACCCTTTTAAATCATTTATTATGATTTTACATAATTTTTTCCTATTTTTATTTAATTAAAAATATGTCGTTTCAACTAAACGACGTTTCAGGTCGTTTAACGGCACTGGCGTTGTTTTTATTCGAAATTGAATTAAACATTTCTCAAAATCTAACCGTTGGATTTCAAATCTCATATACTTATGAGAAAGCTCTTTTCGATGCGAACCCGTAGGTTCCGGTTTCAGAAAAATCCGACGGTCGGATCACCTGCTACGTCCATTCAAAGTCAATGGTCGAAATTCGCGAACGGCCACTGCGCGGCACGTTCTATTCGAGCCATTTATATATATAATATATATATATCGTCGATTTCCTTTATAAACGTATTTAATAAAATGTTTATAATTTCATTTGAAAACGATTTCAAATTATATTTC
>JASFAX010003380.1:0-42635 GCA_030737875.1 Allium sativum | reverse complement strand
GACATAAAAAGTAGGTGATTGAATGCACTTAGAAATTAATCTAACAATTTTCATTGGAAAGCCCATGGCTTTTAACATATGAATGATAAAATGTCTGTTAATCTTGTCATAAGCTTTCTGAAGGTCTACTTTTAGGCAAAATTTATCAGCACCTTTTTTGTTGAAGTTCCTGACTAATTCATGAGCTAATAAAGAATTTTCAGATATGCTTCTGCCTTTTATAAATGCACTTTGACACTCTGCAATTAAGTCTGGTAACACAGCTTTCATTCTATTACAAATGACCTTGCTCAGGATTTTATATAACACATTGCAACAAGCAATAGGTCAATAATCTGCTATCTTGATTGGTTTGTCAGTTTTAGGAATTAAACATAAGAAAGTATGATTAATTTCCTTAATAATTTTACCTGAATTAAAAGATTCTTGAATTGCTGACACCAAAGAGTTTTTCAGGCAGCTCCAATGATTCAAATAGAAGCTAGAACCGAAACCATCGGGACCGGGGGAGGAATCAATATGAATGGATTTGGTGGCCAACCAAACTTCTTCTTCAGTAACTCTTCTGCACATCCAGCATCTCCCACTGGCATTCAACAATTTCCTGGAGTAAATAACGGGTAAGTCAGTAGCACATACACCATTATATAATTCCATAAAGTATTCAACAGCCTCCTTTTCAAATTTTTTAAGTCAACCAAGTGATTTCCATCTTGATCCAGGATTTGATAATTATGATTGATGTTACGACGAACAGACATTTTCATGTAAAAGAATTTTGAGCATTCGTCCCCTTCAGAAATCCATTTTTCTTTTGCTTTTTGTTTCAATTCTACAGCTTTAAATTTTCAGTGTTTCTCTCAAATCATTTTGACATTTGTGGTAGTGAGTCCAAACTTCATCACTCGAGTCACCATCATCTATAATTTGCAATACATTTGACAGTTCTTTTTCTAAATGCTCTATTCTGTCATGTTCCTTTACTCTTGTTCTGTTCCATTCTTTTAATTTGGCTTTAGTGTCTTTGAGAAATTATACAACTGAAAACATATGTGTTTCTACATCTTTGAATGTAACAATATCCATAATATCCTTATAATCAGACAACATTTTCCAATGATTAGCATATCTGAATGGTTTTCACTTGGATTCATTATCACTGGAAATCAGATTAATAAAAATAGGACAATGATCACTGGTTGATGAAGGCAGAACATTAACTTTTAAGTCTGAGAATTTATTGATACAAACAGAATTAATAAGAACTCTATCCAATTTGCATGAAATTTTCCTTCCCTCACCACTTCTCCATGTAAAATGCAGGCCACAGTGGACAGGCTTAACTAATCCCGCAGCAACAACACAGTTATTGAATTCATATAATTGGGCAACACAAACGGTATTACCACCAGTTTTATCTTCTGGTTTGAGAATAGAATTGAAATCACCCATCACTATCCAAGAATTAATCATGTTTGGTGCTAGAGCCTTGATCTTATCCCATAACTTAATTCTTTCAATTGCTGAATTACTAGCATATATTACTGAAACACATACTGTCAAACCCCTAGTGTTAACAAGATTACCAGTAAGTTGTTATTCATCAATGTCAATGATATTACACTGCCAAATGTTTTTATTCCAAAAAATAAGAATTCTGCCCTTGTCAATAAAATTATTGTTAGTGGCATGTGCCCAATCATCACCAAACGAATCACTTAAGAATTTCAGATTTTCTTCATTCAACTTGTTTTCTAGAATACCCAAAAAGGAAGGAAGATGACTCCTTCTTAGATTATAGAGGTCTAATAATCGGGTATCATTATTGAGACCTCTGACATTCCATACAATTAAGGACATCTGGAATTGAGGGAGTTACTCTTCAATATCCTAGGAGGTCGTGCACTAACAGTAGTGCCAGAGGAACTAATCTTCTCCTTTCTTTTGAATTGATTGTCATATGCAGCATTTGATTTTGTGTAGTTCTTCTTCCTGTTATTAGCTTCTTCACTGTTTTCCTCTTCAAGATTAATGTCTAAATTGTTCAACTCTTCAATTGTTTCAGGATCTGGATCCACCACCACAACTGGATCCCCATGATGCTGCTGACCTGGATTCAATTCTGATATAGTTGCTGATGCCAAGTCCACCTGTTCAGATGACTCCCCTGCCTCCAGAATAGAAACATCACTCTCTGATGATTCTGTACATATAGTAGTAGATGTACTAGCTATATCCATTTTGTCTCCAGTCACCACTGAAGTTGACTGATTTTGCTCAGCAGTATTAGGGTTGGAAGCTTTCATTTGCCATACATGTTTGATTGGTCTTGCAACTGTATTGCATTGATCATCTGAATGGCCAAAACATTTACAACTTTTGCAAATAGGGGGTATGTACTCGTATTCTATGTCTTGTATATAAATGTTTCCCTGTCTATCTTTTCCTCTTATTTGAGTTTTCCTTTCATCATTTACATTCAGTTCAACAAGCACTTTGGCATAATTAAGACATTTCACATGTTTTGTTAAATCACCCATAGCCAATGGGGTACCAATTAAACTTGCTAATTTACTTATGCCTCTTGCGTTCCACAAAGATAGGTCAAGATTCAACAATTTGATCCATACAGGATGTGTTTCAAGCATGTCTCTCTCGAATCTTAAGTTTGGTTCCCATCGTTTAGTAAAAATTAGTTTACTATCCATAAACCATGGACCACCATTTAAAACTTTAGTGCAATCCTCCTCCAATTCAAATTTGATCAAATAAAACCCGTTCTCTCTTCCAAATACATCCCATGAGCCTCTTAGTTTCCATTCTCTCCGAATATATGCATTCAGGTGTACATGGTATGGTCTTCTGCCAACCAAATATATGTATATGGAATTTTTCCACATGATTTTTGCCGACGTGAAGACAAGATCATCCAATTCAGCAAATTCCCCTTCTTCGTCTCGTGATCCAGCAAATTTGGATACCCCGCCTTCAATTTTTGTATTACCAGCAACAGCTGATGCCCACGTTCTGACTCCTTCTTTGAATTGTAAATTATTTGGATTCTTCATGTGGGCTTGGGTTTGATTCGAGCTTCCTTGTTTCGCTGCGTTGAGGAAGCTTTTGCACCTCGTACTCACTTGTTGCCATCCTTCATCCAAACTCTGAGTGTTGACTGTGTTTTTAGATTCTGAAGCAAGGATCTATGGATCGGAATTTGTAGATCTAGGGTTTTCTTCAGACGCCATTTTTTGGAATTTTTATCTTTAGTATTTACTATATAATATGATTATAAACACACACACATATATATAATATAATTATACAACTTTATAATATATATATATATAAACTATATGAGATACTTATATATATTTGAAATCATAAGTAAAAAATCTTTGGATGATTTAAAATCATTTTTGAAAGGAGTTTGAAATAGTTTGAAATCAATTTAAAGAATAATTTGAAAACAGAATTTGAGAGTGCTAACCAGAGTTTTACATACTAACTAGACTTTATTACTCTGATAATCTTGAACGCTTGAAATATTGATATCTTGATACTCATGAGTCTTGAATCTCCTTTGAAATCCATGAATCTCTTAAACTGTACAGTCTTCAATATTTATTTCTTGCATATAAATCCTACATATATATATATAATGGACAAAAGTGTTGTTATATATTTTATAATCGGTAATGATTAAAACAAGGTTGTTGTCATCAAAATTCCATTCTCCAACAGCGGTGGCTAAGGATCTATCTGGAGGAATATATTAAAACATTACATAACACAGTCACAGAAAAAAACATATATACACATATACAAGTACATCAAAGTACAACACATAAAAGTTACTTCAGTGATTAGTTCTTATGAACATACATATACAACGAGTTCACAAAATAATATACATATCCAAGTACAACCAAAAAAACTACAAAATACAAACTAACATCAAAAGGATGATAAGATAACCCATGGCAGAAGTAGGCACAGTGAGTATCTAACGTAGGGGAAACAACTTGGTATAACCCGAGTACATAAAATACATAGCTCAATATAGCTATAATGTCCTGGATTTTTCGCGATATAATAATTAATTTAATTAATTATTTAAATAGCGATTTAGTAATTTAAATGATTCAAATTGAAATATTTTGAATATTTAATTAATATAAATATTGGAATAATAAATATTTAATTTTTGAATATAGTCGGAAACAGTTGAGTTGACAATACTGTGTGAATTGGATAATTTAATAGAATTAATTCAGTATAGAATTGAATTACAATAACAAATATATTATTTCAACGACAGTTGAACGTATTAATTATAATATAATTATAATCGAGCCCGTAACGTCGCGGTAGTTCGTAATATTGAGTTTTGAACTTTAAATGAGTGTACATGATTCGTTATAACTCGAATTTCTGTGAAACAAGAAACATCGGAATTTATTAAGCTATATTTTTCTAATGAAAGTGGAAAATTAGGATTTTAGTTATGTCCAAATCAAATTTTTAAATACTCGTTATAGAATCGTTTATAGGCCATAACGGTTTATTAAATATAATAAATCACTGGTTTCGAATTTGGACACGATTTTTGTGACGTAATTACAATTTAATTTATACAGTTTTTCTGTAATTTTATTTTAGAAAATAAGCAATTTTTTGTTCAACGTATTTTGCACTCTATATCGGTGTTTTTGGGATTTCCCAAAATAAGTCAACTTGTCTATTTTATTATATGTGATGACCCGAACCTCCCCGTGAAGGAAAGCCCGGATTGCTTTGAGAACATGACAAATTAGAACACCAACAGAAAAACATTTCATTGCTTATTACAACAATTTCATCAGAATACAAGAATATACATAGTATGAATAAATATTACACATTCGATAAATATCAGAGATTTACAAGTTACAATGCAGCGGAAAATAATACAAAACACAACTGAAAAGAATATACGGATACAGAGCTTTCCGAATATCATTCCAGCTATAAACTAGGATCCTGTGAATATAAATCTGCAAAACCAAAACTACTAGCTGCCCGTGTGGAAAATAGGGGCACCCAGAGTTTAGGTTAAAACAATAAACTCCAGGTCAGTCATGTGACTGGTGTGAGAACTAAAACAATTATTTAAAACTTTACTTTAAATCAGATATATCAAGGGACCACGCCGTATAATACGGAACAGATCTCCTCCCAAGAATATCATTGCATATAACAAAACAGCGCAATGCTTTTTGGAAAAATGAAGCTATTATAAGACCCAGGTCCTATCACACAATGCAACGCAAGCCGGAGGAAAGAATTTTTACCTTATAATAGCCAAAAATGCTTGGTAGGTAAAATTTCATGTTTTATTATTACAATAAGTGTATAGTGTCACAACAATTTCAATCATAAGTATCAATCATAGACGGTATGAGTGCACCATAACACCATGTCGCCATATATAGGTTTACAATTAAAACCACAAAATGTCGTATTGGAAGTTGGATTTCCATCTGTGAACTAAGGCAAGGGATCGTCCTCACCACTTCGAGATGCTCTAGCCCGTGTCTCAGGCAAGCGCGCAGACAAGCCTTGGATCGTCAGGGCCGGTCCACACGGAGTGGATTAAAATGCCTGAACAATGCGTTTCACCGCCCTATGTAGCATAAACTGGTCATATCCCAACCAAACTATCAGCCCCGAAATGACCAATATAACCGAGGTGCCTCGCTATCCATCATCCACATAAGTAAAACGTCAGGGCTTGCAAAACGCTGACACCACTTCTAGCTAAAAGGAAACGCATGTCCTCCCTGAAGTCCTCTCCCGTTTCTGGTTCACACCGGGGTGTGAGGCTCGCGAACACAAAGCTACGCTATATTAAAGTCGTGCTTTGATCATCAACCAGAAGACCCTGCTTTTCAACAGAAGCCTTGAACATTTGCATCTCAGCATGCCACATAGGCAATTCACGCTATGCAACCGATGTCTATCAATCACACAGAATGAAATCCGATGTCAGACACACATTCATTTACAAGTTCGTTCTGGGTCTGAACGAAATCGGAGGCACCTAATTCCTTGTCCCGTATGTCCAATACAGGAGAGAGGCCCTCACATATCCGGTCGATCTCCAAGTACGTCTGAACGATCACCACTTATTACCTTGTCTTGGGTGTACAACCCAATCAAGACAACAGTAATCATCCAAACATTGTGAAGACCTCCGGTCTTCAACCACCGTCTTCATCCTCGACACATTGTCGAATCAGTTATTCGGAATGGGATAAACCTGGTCTTTCTGAATAACTTGTGTATATAATAAACAAGTTCTATGAAAACACAATATACGCCTCATTCCAATCCATAATATTTCTTTATCCAAATTTTCATATACTTTGGGAAAGGTTCCCATTAATTTTATCAACGATAAATTCTTTAAATTTGTTCTTTAATCTTCCTTTGGATATCAATTCAATCTAATTAAAGATGCATCAAAACTCCACTTGGTTTTAATCTTCCCAAAAATCAATATTAACGATTGTTTAACTTGGGAAATCATATCCTGTCTTTAACTGGATTAAAGAACCAATGTCATTTAAAACACGGTTCACTATAAACTCAAAATAACATTCCATTCCATCAGCCTTTAACTCTAGATTAGCAAGTGAACAATTCCCTAAGTATTAACCCCGAAGGCCGAAACCACCATCAGATCAATACCCAGGAAACCATTTAACTTAACTAATCTCCAGTAAGTTTATGATTTTATTAACTCCATTGGGTCTAAGAATAGTATTGTTAAAGATACCATTCACGACAACCCAAAATCTCATTCCATTCCATCAGCCTTTAACCGTAAATTAGCAAGTGAACAATTCCCTAAGTATTAACCCCGAAGGCCGAAACCAACATCAGACCAATACCCAAGAAACCATTCAACTTAACTAATCTCCAGTTAGTTTCAGATTTTCTTAACCCCATTGGGTCTAAGAACAGTATTATTAAAGATACCATTCACGACAACCCAAAATCTTATTCCATTGTTAATCGGGTTAAAGAACAAGTGTTATTTAAAACACCATTCAAGATAAACCCAAAGACCAATTACAATTCAATTCCAATTAAATATTAATTAATTAATTGGTATACTTCATTAAATCTAAATAAAAAGATTTAATCTTTTCTCAACTGGGTTCAAGAACAGTGTTAATGAAGACACCATTCACGACAAACCCAAAATCACATTTGATATTAAATACAAGACTCTGAATAGAAAATATATCGGCTTATATTCAATATCAAATTCTGACATCAACGAATATCGTACTGGAATAATGATATACATATATCTTCCAAATTCCTCAACAATATCCACATAATCACGGAACCCAATATCGAAATATTCTGAAGATAATTTCGATTCAAATCCATTCCAATTCATATATTGAAAATTCTGGTTATTTTTAAAACCATTTCAAATCCAATTTGTTTATTTAAAAATATTGGATTTCATAATTCTAGTTCATAACTAGTTCATTTCGATAAAAATCTATTTTATCTTTTCAAATATGGAATTTTTCATCCCAATTCTTTCCATATCATTTCTTATGATTTTACACTAATTATTGATATTTTTAATAATTTTATCAAGGCCCGTACAGTCGATTTCCATAAACGGCTATCGAACTGCACTTACAACGACCTTTTCCATATTTGATTTGGATATTATTCCAAATCCAACCGTTAGATTTCAAATCTCTAATATTCTTTAGAAAGCTCTTTTCGATACGAACCCAGCGGTTCCAGTTTTAGGAGAATCCGACGGTCGGATCTCCCGTAATGTCCGTTCGAAGTCAATGGTCGAAATTTGCGAACTGCCGCAGCGCGGTGCGTTCTACTCAGACCATTATATTATATATATAATATATATTTCATCGATTTCCATTTAAAACATATTTTATAAATCGTTTTAATTTCGTTTTCAAAATGATTTCAACTTCATATTCAATTTCTAAACCAAATTGAATATTCCATATCATCGATATATAAATGATAATATTTTCAAAACATTATATTTTTGAAATCAATTCCTTTTCGATATTCATTATAAAAATGAATAAAATCGATATAAATATCGTTCACGTCAAAATGGCGTTATTCTAATCAACACGGCTTTATATATTTAAATATTTTCGCGTCCATCCCAAATCGGACATCAAAATCAGATTTTAATCTTTGACTGAATATTATTTTAAAATATTCATTATTTTAAAATATTCATTCTTTCTGAACTGGAGTCAGATAGTCAATTACCATATAATGTGATTATATGGATTTCATACAACATGTATACTACAACAATCAAACACAGTCAACTATTATCCAAAGTGCATTCTACACTGCATAAACATCAAATACAAATATTTGACGCTTATAACAGTCTGTCAATCAATCGATCGACATACAACTAATTATTGGGATTAGTGTATGTCATATATCATCCCAATACCCGTGTGGGGTTTCAATCTACAAATAATGAATTTTATTTGTGCAGTTGGACGATATGTAAAATTATCGTCCCAATCAATATCAGTCAAATGTGTGTACATAAACAAATCGTCCGATTTGTTTATGAATATTTATTTTATTCATATACACGTTAAAAATAATATTTTTAACTATAAAATATTTTATTTCATTCCACATCACACAATCAATTTTCTCAACATAAACAAACAAACAAGTCGTCCATGGTCTGTGGACAACGGGTGTCGGGTGCTGCTAAGCACCGTCAGCATCCTAGTATATATTTTAACTAGAAAAATAAAATAAAAGTAAGAAGTTCTCACCTTTGGGTTCCACACCACCGGTTCTTTAGCGGACGATGGTTTGGATTTACCCGACTCTCCAACGCCCTCTTTCCACGCTGTCCATAAATAAAAATCACATTTTTATCGCTTTATTCCAATAAATAAAAATCATATTTTTATTTCTACTTCATATATTTTTACAATGCTTCTTTCTATATACAAATTATATTTTTATATTTCTACTTCATATATAAAGATCGTATTTTTATTTCACTTCTCCTATAATAAAAATTATATTTTTATTATGTTATTCATATAAAAATCACATTATTCTCTTCATGAACACATTATAAAAATCATATTTTTATTATCTATATAATATAAAAATCATATTTTTATATGTTATTTCTTATGTAAAGATTATATTTTTATATCCAAACCATATGCATAAGAACCATATTTTTATTTCAAACATTAACATTTAAAAATCCTATATTTATAGCGATGCTTATATAAAATCAAGTCTTTATTTCAAATCCATGCACACAAAAATCATATTTTTTTATTCATTAAAAATCGTATCTTTACCTTGAAATCCTACACATAAAAATCTAATTTTTAACCAACGTAAAAACCCTATTTTTTATTAACCTAAAAATAAAAAAGAAAACAAAGCTTTATAAAAAAACACTTACAGTATTCAGCGAAGGGGGGATGTCGCTGTCAATTGGAAGGGGAAGGGGGTGCGCGCGGCTGTGGGGATGCTCTGTCGGCCAGGGTTTAGCCAGGGGGTACAAATTGGGTGCGATTTTAGGTAGAAGGAGAGAGGAAGAGCGAGGGGGATGCGGCCAGAGGGGAGGTGGCGGCTATGGAGGCGGGCGGCGCACCTGGAGGGAGCGGCGGTGGTGATGGGAATGGAGGCGACGGGTTGAAATGGGGGCTGAAGGTTTTTTATAGGGAAAGATAATGAATTAGGTTTATATTTTTAGAAGATTATATATATATTATTTTAATAATTAATTAATTCCCAAAAGAGTTGACTTTCCATTTGAACTCCAAACGAGGCTCAACGACTGTCGCCCCTAGCTAATTACCCCCATTCCGAACACAATAGGATATGTTTCGTAACCCAATTCAGCTGTTACGATCAATTTCCATTTAAATTAACATTTAAATCATTATATTGAATTTTAAATGTACATTTCAACTTACTGGGGGTCACATACGGACCACAAAAATTCCAGAAAAATTGTTTCTTGCTTCGTATTGATGATACGGTCCTAACAAAACTAATTTCATCAAATTTGAAGACCGTTTGAAAAATGGCCATTTTTTGGTCGACCCACATTGATTGAAATTGACAAAACATGTTTTCTTTTGCCACACTCACATATTGATTCAGAAAATTACGAATTTTGGAATCTAGCAATAACTTCACATTCTGGATCCAACAAAAGTGGTTTCATCAAAAACGGAGGTCGTTTGCAAAATTTCCATTTTTAAGGGCTATATTTCCACAGCGACTATTCTGAAATTTCAACTGGGCATAACATTTTATTCCCACTATGAAATTTCAATTTTTCGGATTCGTTGGAAAGATACTTTCAAATAGATTCAAATATTTTTGGTTTCGCTAAAATCCGGCTTATTTTGAATCATGTACATTCAATTGAAATTTGAAATCGAATTTTCAAACTACCGCGCCATTTTCAATTCCTTTTATAATTAAAATAAATAATTAAATTCTAACTTCAATTCAAATAAATATATACGTTCTAATTCTATTCAAAATAAATTTCTCGTCACTATTATTTAAAATAAATCATTTTAAATATTCAAAATTCATTAAAATTGCCAAATTAAAAATTTTAAATTGGTTCAGATTTTCCGGGTTGTTACAATCTCCCCCACTTAAAATCTTTTCGTCCTCGAAAAGGAACGGAGCTGAAAGTTGTTTAACTAATCAACTCAACTTTCATTATTTTAATTATGGCTTAAGTTCTTCAACTTTTCAATTTCTAAGAACTTTTCAAAATTTTCAAAATTTTGGCTAACACCCTAAATTTTCGAAAAATTTCGCCATAACCTCCTTAGTACGGGAGCACCGAGAAAATCCCCAAACTGCCACACACGCCTCTCCAATCAAAAAGAAAAAGAAACAGCCAAGCAGCTAGCCAATCGGCTCATAAAATCATCAAAACCCCCAAAAATACAATAAACATATACCTATTTGTCTGGCAAATAATTTTATTCCTCTTCTCTAGCCTCCTTGCTATGACCTGTTCAATGTATATACATGTATATGCATGCAATTCCTATCAATTTTTAATTCAGTTCAACATTTGATACAATTTGGCTTAATGGTTCCAAATTCTAATTAATCAAAACAATAATGAAACAACACAATCAGCAATCAATTAGTTGATTAACGTTTCAAATTCATAATTTTGATATATATACGGAAAATCATGTTTTTGATGCCAATTTACAATAATAACCCTATCTAGTTTTGGTTCTCATACCAGTCAATTGGAAATATATAGATATCTCGCTTTCGAAACTCGAACATAAACTCTGATAATGAGTACTCAATCATCAGAATCATCTTCGGGCTTCTAGAGTGTGATCCTATATCCATCCCGTATATTTGAGGCTTCAATACACGTGGATCAGACGTATATTAAATTTTTTATATACTCGATAGTCCAAATCGATTTGAAATAAATATTCAAATACGTATAAACATGCTTAAATTTCCAAAACAAAATTCGTTTTCATTTTTATTTTAAAAATATCACTCTTCACACTCTTTCTAGGATACTACTGATCATATCTCTAACGAGTCATTCTCATTGGATATTACTAATCCAATCTCTGATAAATTCATTTGTTTGGTTTTGATGTGTCTTATTCTCTGAGCTCTGTAAACCAAAGCTCTGATACCAGCTGTGATGACCCGAACCTCACCGTGAAGGAAAGCCCTGATTGCTTTGAGAACACGACAAATTAGAACACCAACAGAAGAACATTTCATTGCTTATTACAAAAATTTCATCAGAATACAAGAATATACAGAGTATGAATAAATATTACACATTCGATAAATATCAGAGATTTACAAGTTACAATGCAGCGGAAAATAATACAAAACACAACTGAAAAGAATATACGGATACATAGCTTTCCGAATATCATTCCAGTTGTAAACTTGGATCCTGTGAATATAAATCTGCAAAACCAATACTACTAGCTGCCCGTGTGGAAAATAGAGGCACCCAGAGTTTAGGTTAAAACAATAAATTCCAGGTCAGTCATGTGACTGGTGTGAGAACTAAAACAGTTATTTAAAACTTTACTTTAAATCAGATATATCAAGGGACCACGCCGTATAACACGGAACGGTTTTCCTCTCAAGAATACCGTTGCATATAACAAAACAACGCAATGCATTTTGGAAAAATGAAGCTATTATATGACCCAGGTCTTATCACACAATACAACGCAAGCCGGAGGATAGAGTTTTTACCTCATAATAGCCAAAAATGCTTGGTATGTAAAATTTCATGTTTTATTATTAATATATAGTGTATAGTGTCAAAACAATTTCAATCATAAGTATCAATCATAGACGGCATAAGTGCCCCATACCACTATGTCACTATATATAGGTTTACAATTAAAACCGCAAAATGTCGTATTGGAAGTTGGATTTCCATCTGTGAACCGAGGCAAGGGATCGTCCTCACCGCTTTGAGACGCTCTAGCCCGTGTCTCAGGCAAGCGCGCAGATAAGCCTTGGATCTTCAGGGTTGGTCCACACGGAGTGGATTAAAATGCCTGAACAATGCGTTTCCCCCCTATGGGGCGTAAACTGGTCATATCCCGACCAAACTATCGGCCCCGGAACAACCGATATAACTGAGGCGCCTCGCTATCCATCATCCACATAAGTAAAACATCAAGGCTTGCAAAACGCTGACACCGCTTCTAGCTAGAAGGAAATGCATGTCCTCCCTGAAGTCCTCTCTCGTTTCTGGTTCACACCGAGGTGTGAGGCTCGCGAATTAACGCTACACAAAGCTACGCTATATTAAAGTTGTGCTTTGATCATCAACCAAAAGACCCTGCTTTCCAACAAAATCCTTGATCATTTGCATCTCAGCATGCCACACGGGCAATTCACGCTATGCAACCGATGTCTATCAATCACACAGAATGAAATCCGATGTCAGACACGCATCCATTTACAAGTTCGTTCTGGGTCTGAACGAAACCGGAGGCACCTTATTCCTCGTCCCGTATGTCCAATACAGGAGAGAGGCCCTCGCATATCCGGTCGATCTCCAAGTACGTCTGGACGATCACCACTTATTACCTTCTCTTGGGTGTACAACCCAATCAAGATATCAGTAATCATCCAAACGATGTGAAGACCTCCGGTCTTCAACCACCGCCTTCATCCTCGACACATCGTCGAATCAGTTATTCAGAATGGGATAAACCCGGTCTTTCTGAATAACTTGTGTATATAATAAACAAGTGCTATAAAAACACAATATACGCCCCATTCCAATCCAGAATATTTCTTTATCCAAATATTCATATACTTTGGGAAAGGTTCCCATTAATTTTAACAACGATAAATTCTTTAAATTTATTCGTTAATCTTCCTTTGGATATCAATTCAATCTAATTAAAGATGCATCAAAACTCCACTTGGTTTTAATCTTCCCAAAAATCAATATTAACGATTGTTAAACTTGGGAAATCATATCCTGTCTTTAACTGGGTTAAAGAACCAATGTCATTTAAAACACGGTTCATTATAAACCCAAAATCACATTCCATTCCATCAGTCTCTAACCGTAGATTAGCAAGTGAACAATTCCTTAAGTATTAACCCCGAAGGCCGAAACCAACATCAGATCAATACCCAGGAAACCATTCAACTTAACTAATCTCCAGTTAGTTTCTGATTTTCTTAACTCCATTGGGTCTAAGAACAGTAATACTAAAGATACTATTCATGACAACCCAAATCTCATTCCATTCCATCAGCCTTTAACCGTAAATCAGCAAGTGAACAATTCCCTAAGTATTAACCCCAAATGCCGAAACCAACATCAGATCAATACCCAGGAAACCATTCAACTTAACTAATCTCCAGTTAGTTTCGGATTTTCTTAACTCCATTGGGTCGAAGAACAATATTATTAAAGATACCATTCACGACAACCCAAAATCTTATTCCATTGTTAATCGGGTTAAAGAACAAGTGCTATTTAAAACACCATTCACGATAAACCCAAAGACCAATTTCAATTCAATTCCAATTAAATATTAATTAATTGGTATACTTCATTAAATCTAAATAAAAAGATTTAATTTTTTCTCAACTGGGTTCAAGAACAGTGTTAATGAAGACACCATTCACGACAAACCCAAAATCTCATTTGATATTAAATACAAGACTCTTAATAGAAAATATATCGGCTTATATTCACTATCAAATTCTAAAATCAACGAATATTGTATTGGAATAATGATATATATATCTTCCAAATTCCTCCACAATATCCATATAATCACGGAACCCAATATCGAAATATTCCGAAGATAATTTCGATTCAAATCCATTCCAATTCTTATATTGGAAATTCTGGTTATTTTTAAAACCATTTCAAATCCAATTTATTTATTTATTGGATTTCATAATTCTAGTTCATAACTAGTTCATTTCGATAAAAATATATTTTTTCCTTTTCAAATTTGGAAATTTTCTTCCTAATTCTTTCCAAATCATTTCTTATGATTTTACACCAATTATTAATATTTTTAATAATTTTATCAAGGCCCGTACAGTCGATTTCCATAAACGGCCATCGAACTACACTTACAACGACCTTTTCCAAATTTGATTTGGACTTAATTCCAAATCTGTAACGACCCGCATTCTACGCGTCGAAGGATCGTAGAATATTTATTTCTTTTACATTCGAAGTCGTATGGTCATGTAACTTTGGGAGACAACTATTGGGGTCATTTCCCATGTTCATGATTTTCCCCGATTTTAAAATGACCGTTTTGCCCCTAGCTGATCTTGTTTTGACCATAACTTTTTATTGGAAAGGAGTTTTGACCTGAAACCACTTTCATTGGATTCGGATGATGGTTTACCTTTCCGTAGAGTGGTCACATTAGCTAAACGGACTCACCGTTTGGGAGATATGGCTGAAACAAGTTTCAGATGATGAAAAACAGCTTAATTGGGCTTAACAAGTGATTAACAGCTAGGCCCAAAGGGGAATTTCGGGATTAGGTGTTTAAAAGGGCTGTTAGGGTTTAGAGAATACCTTTTTCTCATTTTTCAGCATCACTATTCATTCCTCTCAACCTAGCCGTGGCCTCCAACATCTAAAACACCTTCTAATCACCGTTTAATCAAGTATTGGCCTAATCTACATCAAATTGAGGCGGATTAGCATAGAGATCGAGATAGAGCTGTTGTGTTGCCTTGGGAACAACACCAAAACAGAAGACATTTCAGATTTAGTATTTTATTTGTGGCCAAGGTGAGTGATTTGCAAAGTTTCTCACTAATTATGGTTAATTAAGTGTAATTAGTGTTGATTAGCGAATTTATACATTAATAAATTCTGGAAAAATATTTATAAAATTCAAAATGATGTTTTAGACTTCTGTTAGAAGTTTGGATTAATTTGGTTAAGTTTTGCTAATCATATCATTATATTTGCCTAAACATGCTTAAGGGAAAATATGGGGTTTTGGCTATGTTTGATTCGTTTTAACCTATCAAGTTGTTGTTTTGGTGTTTGTAGTCAGTTCTATATGTTGATATGACTGTATGGTATGCTTTGTGATTGATTATAAAAGTTAGAATGGTCAAAAATGCCGTCGTATGGCGTTAAATAGTCGCTGAAAGAACTGCAGGAAATTGGCCAGTAACCGGATTGGATCGCCCTTTTCGAACCCGACCCGGTTGTGACACCATCTTCACGAGCCGCCGTGAGTATGCATCCATGAACTGATCTCCTATACTGAGGTGTGCCATGAGCCTTGCATCGCGATCCAGCTTAGAGCACCACGACCCGATCCGATGGAGGGAGCTCGACCCGATCCGATGGAAGGACACATGACCCGACCCGAGCCAGTGTGACGCCGTGATCCAGCTTGGAGCACGATCCGACCCGATCTGGATGAACCACGAGCTAGAGGAGGAGCCGCCATGCACGATCTGATGGAGGGAGCACGATCCGATCCGAACCAGAGGAGATACTACGAGCTGAACCAAGGAGCTTGGACGCGAAGCACGGGTTATGAACCAAATGAAGATTGATCCGGAGGAGAAGACCAAAACCCGAGATGCAAAGGTAGTCCAAGTGGGAAGTTTGTACTTAGGATCCAGTTGGGAACCAACGAGTTAACTTCATGATTGGGCTTTGCTGCGGGACGTGTGCTAAGGAGTTGTCGATGTCTATGACTTTGGATCACTATGTATGGGAGGTACGTGGACGGATTCAAGGCCACAATGGACTAGGTACGACTAGTGGGCTATAAACTAATGAAGTGGGTCATTTTAAAAGGTTTGGTCATGATCCCATGGGATAAGCTTGATGGTAGCAGTAGTTGTACAAGTCGAACTCCGTCATTACCTCGATGGGTCTAGTGATCAAAGTGATGGATATCGTATGCTTTATGCACTAAGTGAGAGATGTGAGGATGGTTGCTATGATTGATTGTTTGCTATCACTACGACATGCACACCCCCTCCCCCGTTATCTTTACACCATCTATTTAGTGGCACCTTAGAGTATTGTACGATATGTAGTGCTAACTCTTTGGTTGCAGGTTCAGGTATGGTTTAGTTTACCTGTTATTGTTCTGTTTTGCTGCTTATCGCTCATACCAGATTTTTTGTCTGACCCAGAGTTTTATGTCTCTTCTTATTACTCTGGGTGCTCTCATGAGCAGACTAGAGACAGGTTAGGTGGTATGCACGAGTAGCTGTACCGGAGACGAGCAGGAGGCTTCCACGTATGATATATAGATATTCTCCCTGTGTCGCTGCTGGTCACTACTTTAGACATTAGTAGTGTACCCTTCCTTTCTTTTACTTTAGAGACAGTTTTAAAGTTGTAATAATGATGATGTGGAACATAAGCTGTATTTGGATTTTCCGCTGCTATGATGTTTAGTTTTCAGCTTATGCACTGTCTCGCCTGTTTTACGTCAAGTATGTTGTTATTATATTTTATCCCATGCGCTGCGAGACATTCTACAGGCTTTCGATTAGTTCATTCTCTTCTTTCCTTTCTTTGGCGACCGCACCGTGCTAGCCGGGCATGTGTACAGCGCACTTTCGGAGGAAATGCCGGCTGGTGCGGGGCGGGCCATCACACTTGGTATCAGAGCTCTAGGTTGCGTAGTTAACCTAGGGAAAGACACCAGGGAGAGATAATACGTATATGAGAGCGCATATTTGTGATTATTTTGGTTTTCAAAAGCTATATATATACTATTAGTATCGTTAAGGATGAAGTCGCACTGCACTGACACCACAAAGAGGATGATTAATCGTTTCTCTTTACAGATTGAACGATGAGCCGATATACGAGGGGTACTGGTGGAGGAGCCAATAATGGGAATGCTGCTGATATGAGGACGATGTTTACTGACCTCATGAGAGAGATGCTTAGGGATGTTCAGAGGGCAGCTCCCAATGTTGGTAATGGAGGTGGTCCAATAGTGCAGGCGCCTAGAGCCGATTTCGCCAAGCTGAATAAGGATTATACTAGTCTTGGTGGGAAGTCGTTCCACGGAATGGAGTCGGCTACGGATGTTCAGGATTGGTTGGATAACTGCGGGCGTATCTTCGAAGACTTGGGTATCGAGGATGCGATGAAGAGAAGGCTAGCATCCCGTCAGCTACAAGGACGGGCAATGAATTGGTGGAATGCTATAAAGGCAGCTACTCTCGAGGATCAGATTACTTGGGATCAGTTTAAGGCTCGCTTTAGCGGTAAGTTCATTCCAGCTGCTCAGAAGTCAGTGTTGTTTAAGAAATTCTTTGGAACTCAAGCAGGATGGCAGAGCTGTCTCGGAGTATATTGCCGAATTCGAAACTTTGTCGAAATATGGGTTATCCCTAATAGATACTGCCGAGAAGAAGAACGAGAAGTTCATAACTGGTTTGGATGGATACTTCGGGGAAAGCTTATTAACCACATCGATGAGACGTTTGAATCGATTGTGGGGAAAGCTTTAAGATCAGAAAGTCTTTACCCTAAGTCGAAGACTGAGGTCGCATCTGCACAGGAGCCAAAACCGCAAGCAACAAGAATGGTTCTCAGAATAAGAGGAAGCAGAACCAAGCTAAGGATAGCCAGAAGAAGAAGAAAGATGTTGAGTGCTTTAGCTGTGGCAAGAAGGGCCACTATGCTAGTAATTGTCGAGCAAAGCCAGCAGACAGGAAATGCTTCAACTGTGGCCAAGTGGGACATCACAAGGACAAGTGTCTGCAACCCCCTAAAGAAAAGCAAATGGTGAAAGCATATGCCCTTAATGCTATTCCTTCTTCGTCGAAAGCCCCAACTGCGGCGGAGAAGGGAAAGAATGTCGTTATTCAAGGTATGCTTTCTATTTATGATGTTCCTATTAGAGTTTTGTTTGATACCGGAGCTTCCAATTCTTTCATATCTAGTGACCTGGTAGATAGGTTGGGATTGGAGCCCGAGATTGTCGATAGACCTTTAGTAGTGACGAACCTGATTGGTGGTTCGACTAACCTTAGCATGATTTGTCGTAATGTGGTCTTATCGAGTCATGGATGCATGTTTGTGATTGCTTTGTTTTGGGCTTTACTGGGTTTGGCATTATTTTGGGAGTCGATTGGCTCTAAAGATACGGGGTGGTGGTAAACTATGAGGGCTTTTTGGTGACAGCTAGAGCGAATGATGGGCGGAGGGTGGTGTTTGGTGGTATACCTAGTGATGGGGTAATGGCTAGTTTTCTAAATTCCCTCGACATCCCGCATGATGAGTTGTCAGGTTTGCCCATGGTTGGCCAGTATCCGGACGTCTTCGAGGAAGTGACCGGGCTTCCACCACACCAGGAGATTGAGTTCCGTATTGATTTAGTGAAAGATGCCAGACCTATAGTGATGCCACTTCGTCGTATGGCGCCAAGGGAGCAGCGAGAGCTCGGGGTGCAAGTCAGCAATCTTTTGAAGAAGGGATTTATCCGAAGAAGTGTTTCTGAGTGGGGAGCACCTGTTGTGTTTGCTACCAAGGCCGATGGTTCCCTTCGATTGTGTGTAGACTACCGCGAGTTGAACAAGGTGACGAGGAAGAATAAGTATCCTCTACCGCGGATAGATGATTTGTTTGATCAGTTAAGTGGTGCGAGAGTATTCTGCCAGTTGGATTTCGCGATAGGTTTTCATCATCTTAGAGTGGAAGCTGAGAGCATAGCTAAAATGACATTTCGGACGCCGTCTGGATTCTATGAGTGGTTGGTCATGCCATTCGGGTTGACCAATGCACCAGCGTATTTTGTGGATCTTATGAATAGAATATTCAGGGATCAATTGAATAAGTTCGTTCTTGTGTTCGTGGATGATATTTTGGTCTACTCGAGGACAGAGGAAGAACATAAGGAACATTTAAGAATAGTGATGGAGGTGTTGAGAAAACACCAATTGAAAGCAAAGTTTTCTAAGTGTCACTTCTGGAGAAGGGAAGTGAGATTCTTGGGCCATGTTGTTTCAGAGAATGGTATTGTTGTGGATCCTGTGAAGGTGGCTATGGTACAAGATTGGTCTATGCCCAAGAATGCAACGGACATAAGAAGTTTCTTGGGATTAGCCGGATATTATCGTAAGTTTATCCAAGACTTCTCCAAGATAGCAACACCGTTGACTCAGTTGACCAAGAAGAATCAAGCTTTCGTCTGGGACGAAGAGTGCGAGAATGCATTCAAGAGTCTAATGGAAAAGTTGACATGTGCACCAATGTTAGTCATTCCTAAGGGGAATGAAGAGATGATGGTATATACGGATGCATGTGGTACCGGACCAGGTGCTGTGTTAATGCAGGGAGGTAGGGTTGTAGCTTATGCAAGTCGGCAATTGAAGCCGCACGAGAAAAGATACCCTACCCATGACTTGGAATTGGCTGCGATCGTATTCGCGTTGAAGATGTGGAGACATTATCTCTTGGTAGAAAGATTCGAGTTGTTTACTGATCATAAATCGTTAAAGTATCTCTTCTCTCAGAAGGATCTAAATCTTCGACAGCAAAGATGGCTAGAATTCTTAGCTTCCTATGATTTCGATATCGCATACACACCAGGAAAGGGCAATGCGGTAGCTGATGCGTTGAGTAGAAGACATGCCAGTTTAGGGGCTATGTTTCTAGAATGGAAGCAACTGGAATACATCGCTGGGTATGATTTCAGACCAAAGTGCGAATTGGATCCTGAAATGTTATCAAATTTGACAATCAGACCCACTTTGATTGAGCGGATTGGTTCCAGTCAAAGGAACGATCCTATCCTATTGGAAATCACCTCCAAGTTAGAGATGGGTATCGACGAGGAGATGAACAAGTATGGGCTTGATCGAGATGTGTGGCTTAGAAAGAATGGAAGCCTTGTTGTACCCAATATCAATGGATTGAGAGATGAAGTGCTTAGAGAATGTCATCACTCAAAACTAACTATACACCCCGGTGGTAACAAGATGTATCGATACATGAAGCAGACCTACTACTGGGAAGGGATGAAGAGAGACGTTGGGAAGTTTATATCCAAATGCATGAACTGCCAGCTAGTTAAAGCCGAGAAAATGAAGCCTAGTGGCTCGTTGCAACCATTAAAAATTCCAGAATGGAAATGGGAACAAGTCTCAATGGATTTCATTGACGGGTTACCAAGAACTAGGTTGGGCCATGATAGCATTTGGGTGATTGTGGACCGATTGACTAAGAGTGCAAGGTTTATACCCGTCAAGTCAAACAGGACAGCAGCTCAGTTAGCTGAATTATATGTAAAGTGGGTAGTGAGATTTCATGGAATACCCAAGGGCATTGTGAGTGACCGAGATCCGTTGTTCACTATGGATTTTGGAAGAGCTTACAAGAGGCGTTAGGATCAGAATTAAATCTCAGTACCGCGTATCATCCTCAAACCGACGGTCATTGTAATAACCCGAAATTCTGAACCAGTTTAAAATTTTTATTTTGGCAATTTTAGCGAATTCTGAACATTTAAAATGAATTATTTTAAATAATATCGACGAGAAATTTATTTTGAATAGAATTCGAACGTATATATTATACGCGTCGTCGTTAGAATATAAATATTTATATATAATTATAAATAGAATTGAAAATGGCGCGGTAGTTCGATAATTCGATTTAAACTTCAATCGAATGTACCGGGTGCAAAACAATCCGGATTTTAGTGAAACCAAAAATAATAGGATCTAATTGAGAATATATTTCCAACGAATCCGGAAAATCGAAATTTCATAGCGGGAATCAAAAGATATGTCCAGTTGAAAATTCTGAATAGTCGCTATGGAATTCAGGCCCTTAAAATGGGAATTTTGCAAACGACCTCGGATTTCAACGAAACCACTTTTGTTGGGTCCGTGATGTCAAATTATTGCTAGATTCCAAATTTCATAATTTTTCGAATCAATATGTGAGCGTGGCAAAGGAAAACGCGTTTGACCAGTTTCAGTTGATTTTAATCGACTGGAAAATAGCCATTTTTCTAACGGTCTCAGAATTCGACGAAACTAGTTTTGTTAGGACCGTATCGTCAATACGAAGCTAGAAAATATTTTTCTGGGATTTATAGAGTTAGTATGTGACCCCGGTAAATTGAAATGCGCGTTCAAATTCAATATATAGAGTTATGTGTTGATTTTGACGAAAACTGATTGTAACGATCGAATCAGCCAACGATACATATCCCATTGTGTTCGGAATAGGGGTAAAACACTATGGACGACAGGCGATGGGCCTCGTTTAGAGGTCATATGAAAAGGTGGCTTTTTGAAATTAAATAATAAAATAAAAAGAGAAAGTAAAACCCTCTCTCTCTTCCTTATATCAGCCGACCCCCCCCCCCCCCCCGTTTATTTTCTTCAATCGATTTTTATAAAAAAAAAATAAGAGAGAAGGGGGGATCGCGATCCGCCGCCCCCCCTAGTCGGACGCCGCCGCCGCAGGTGGGGCGCCACCACCTGCCACTCCACCCTTTCTTCCTCCTCCCCGCGCCTGCTTCTCCTTCCTCTCCATCTTTCCCCTACCCTCATCGTTCGATGCCCCCCCAAGCACCCCCCCCCCTCCCCCCGCCGATTTGAAGCACCCCCCCCCCGGAAGCCCACAACCACCGCGCCGTGTCACCAGGCGCCACCTGCGCCTCCCCCTTGGCCTGCAAAGCCCGGCGCAACCCCTCCTCAGCGAAATTGAAAACAATGTAAGTTCTTTTGTTTATTTAGTTTAGTTTATAATATGTTTAAAAACTGATGTTTAGAAAAGATCAGATTTTTGTAAGGTAAAAAGATCAGATTTTTATAAGGTAAAAAGATCAGATTTTTATAAGGTAAAAAGATCATATTTTTATTTTGAAAAGGCGAAATCTTCATATAGAAAATAGTGATGTGAAAATGGAATTTTTATCCATATAGCGTGAAAGTAAAAATTCGATTTTTATATATTGAATGGCAAAGTAAAAATTCGATTTTTATATATTGAATAGGAAAGTAAAAATTCGATTTTTATATATTGAATAGCAAAGTAAAATTCGATTTTTATATATTGAATAGCAAAGTAAAAATTCGATTTTTACATAGGTAGAGAATACGGGCAACGAAGGTGACAAAAAGGCGAGCACGATGAAGATTTCTATGAATGAAGAGTCGTGGTATTGGATAGCTATCGGTGATAACTTCTCACCTTTCAATTTAATTTTTCTAGTTATAAATATATACTAGGATGCAGACGGTGTTTAGTAGCACCCGACACCCGTCATCCACAGACCATGGATGGCTTGTTTGTTTAATTGTTTGGTTGTGTAGTTGGTTAGATTATTTGGTTTGAATGGAATTGTTTGGTGAAATGAAATTGATTTGATTGATGTGTGAATGGCGTGGGCCTTCACTAGACCGGGGATAAGGCTAGGCCTCGTCCCGTTTCTAGTATCATGCCGTTATGCCGCCGAAATTTTCTAAAATATGTTAGAAAAATAAAAATATCATTTTTATTTAATAAATGAACTGAATAGAATATTTTCATAGGTTGAATAAAATGTTTTATCGTTAAAAATATATTTTTTAACGTGAAAGTGAATAAATAAATATTTATAAACAAATCGGCCGATTTGTTTATATACACTGATTTGACTGATATTGATTGGGTCGATAAATTTTACACATCGCCCAACTGCACAAATAAAATCTGTGTTTGATTGTTTGAAACCCCACACGGGTGTTGGGATGAAATTTGAAGTTCACTCATCCTGATGGATTAAATATGTCGATTGATTGATTGACAGGCTGTTATAAGCGTTAGATATCTATATTTAATGCTTAAACAGTGTAGTGCACTTTGGTTGATGGTTGATTATTTTTCAATGCTATTATATACGTGTGATGTATGAAAATCCATATAATTAACATTATATGGTGATTGATTGGGCCTCATTCCAATTTGAAAAATAAAGAATATTATAAGATAAAGGTTCATGTGTTGACAGTACTCATCCGTTGAGATTAGTCATGTGTTGAACGAAATACTTTAAAAATAGAAATATTTTAAAAATAGAAATATTTTAAAAGGAAATATTTGAAAAGGAAATATTTGAAATAGAGTATTAGAAAATAGAAATACATGAAGCCATGTTGATTAGATTGACGCCATTTTGACGTGAACGATATTTATATAGATTTTACTCATTTCGAAATGAATTGAATATAAAACGATTTTGAAATGAATTGAATATAAAACGATTTTGAAATGAATTGAATATAAAACGATTTTGAAATGAATTGAATATAAAATGATTTCGAAATGAATTGAATATAAAACGATTTTGAAATGAATTGAATATAAAACGATTTCGAAATGAATTGAATATAAAACGATTTCGAAATGAATTGAATATAAAACGATTTCGAAATGAATTGAATGTAAAACGATTTCGAAATGAATTGAATATAAAACGATTTCGAAATGAATTGAATATAAAACGATTTCGAAATGAATTGAATATAAAACGATTTCGAAATGAATTGAATATAAAACGATTTCGAAATGAATATAATATAAAACGATTTTGAAATGAATTGAATATAAAACGATTTCGAAATGAATTGAATATAAAACGATTTTAAAATGAATTGAATATAAAACGATTTCGAAATGAATTGAATATAAAACGATTTCGAAATGAATTGAATATAAAACGATTTCGAATTGAATTGAATAGAAAACAAATTCGAATTGAATATATAATGAATTTGATTTGAATAGAAAATGAATTCGATTTCGAATTGAATTAAATCGAATAGAAAACCAATTTGAATTGAATCGAATAGAAAACGAATTTGAATTGAATCGAATAGAAAACGAATTTGAATTGAATCGAATAGAAAACCAATTTGAATTGAATCGAATAGAAAACCAATTTGAATTGAATCGAATAGAAAACGAATTTGAATTGAATTGAATAGAAATGAATTTTAAAACGAATTTATAAGGAAGAATTCAATTTTGATTTGAATTGAAATGGGAGTTGAAATTGTTTTTGAAACGAATTTAAACCTATTTATAAAATTCGTTTTAAATAGTAATCGACAAAATATATATTATATATATTATATATATAATATAATGGCCTGAATAGAACGCGCCGCGTCGCAGCAGTTCGTGAATTTCGACCATTTATTTCAAACGGACATTACGGGAGATCCGACCGTCGGATTCTCCTAAAACCGGAACCGTTGGGTTCGTATCGAAAAGAGCTTTCTAACGAATATTAGAAATTTGAAATCTTACGGTTGGATTTGGAGATACGTCCAAATCAAATTTGAAAAAGGTCGTTGTAAGTGCAGTTCGATGGCCATTGGTGGAAATCGACTGTACGGGCCTTGATAAAATTATTAAAAATATCAATAATTTGTGTAAAATCATAAGAAATGATTTGGGAAAAATTGGGATGAAAAACTCCACATTTGAAAAGATAAAAATAGATTTTTATCAAAATGAACTAGTTTTGAACTAAAATTAAATCCGTTTATTTTTAAATAAATAAACTGGATTTGAAATGGGTTTTAAACAGAATTGATTTGTGGGTTTATCGTGAACGGTGTTTTCAATAACATTTGTTCTTTAACCCGATAATAAATAGAATGTGATTTGGGTTTATCGTGAATTGTGTTTTAAATAACACTAGTTCTTTAACCCAGTAAAAGGAGTTTTAATGAATCTGCAATTAAATTGAAATATGAATTGATAATTTAAATTATCAAATTTAGAAAGTGAGCGAGGATGGAGTATTACCAGTTTTGCTCCAAAGCGATAGTTAAATCTTTAATTAGATTTGAACGTGAAATGGTAATTAATTTTACCGATAACACTGTGATATTAGATATGGAGTATTACCAGTTTTGCTTCATGGGATGAATAGGTTGGGATTGGGAAATAAAATAAATAATTACTTTGGTATGCTTCGCTAATCCCGACTAGTTTGAAAAACCATAATTTGGTTTGAAATGACATCCAAAGGAAGATTAAAAGATAAATTTTAAAGAATTTATCTTGGATAAAATTAATGGGAACCTTTCCCTAAGAATATGAAATTTAGAAACTAGCTGTAGGTTAGCCAAGAAGAATGGTCTCCTGGTATTGATCTGATGTTGGTTTCGGCCTTCGGGGTTAATATTTGGGAAATTGTTCTCTTGTTAATTTACGGTTAGTGACTAATGAATTGGAATGAGGCGTATGTTGTGTTTGTGTAACATTTGTTTTTAATATACGCGGGTTGTTCGGAAAGGCCGGGTTTATACCCATTCTGAATAACCGATTCGACGATAAGTCGAAGATGAAGACGGTGATTGAAGACCGGAAGTCTTCACATCGTTTGGGTGATTACTGATGATCTTGATTGGGCTGTACACCCAAGATGAGGGAATCAGTTAGTGGTCGTCCAGACGTACTTGGAGATCGATGGATATGCGAGGAAAGTGCCTCCGATTTCGTTCAGACCCAGAACGAACTTGTAAATGGATTGTGTGTCTGACATTGGATTTTATTCTGTGTTGATTGATTTCTGTTAAATATATATCTGTTTGGCGGCGGAGAATTTATTCTCTTGCTTAACGCCCTTCTCTGAGACGTACGAGCTTAGAGGTTATATATCGATAGATATCAATCGCATGGCATGAATTGCCTGTGTGGCATGCTGAGTTGCATAGATCAAGGCTTCTGTTGAAAAGCAAAGTCTTGTGGTTGATGATCAAAGCACGACCTATGTGGAAGCTTTGTGTATAGGGTGGATTCGCGAGCCTCACACCTCATTATGAGTCAAAAACGGGATGAGGACCCAAAGAGTGCACGACGTTTCTTTCTAGCTATGGGTGGTGTCAGTGACCTACCAGCCCTGACATTTATATACTTTTCACCTTAGTGGTTTGGATGCGAGGCGCCTCGATTATAGGTCCTATAGGGCCGGGAAACGTGTGTTCAGGAATAATTAATCCTCTAACGTAAGTGAGGACTGGTCTTGGAGGATCCCAGGGTTGCCCAGAGTGCGTAGTTCTGAGGCATTTGCTAGAGTGTCTCGAAGCGGAGAGGAGCTTGCCCCTTGCCTCGGCTCATGACGGAATCCAATTTCCAATACGTGATATTGCGGTTTTAATTGTAGAACTAGTATGGCGACATAGTAGATGGTAGCTATGCCGCCTATGATTGATATTTATGATTGAAATTGTTTTGACACTATACACCTATAATAGTATCAAATAATGTGTTTTAAACGTATCAAGCATGCTTTGGCTGTTATAAGGGAAAACCCTATCCTACGGTTGCGTTGCATTGTGTGATGGGACCTGGGTCTTATAACAGCTTCATTTTTCTTTATTTAGCATTGCGCTGTTTGT
The DNA here is from genome assembly GCA_030737875.1 of Allium sativum. NCBI lineage: Eukaryota > Viridiplantae > Streptophyta > Magnoliopsida > Asparagales > Amaryllidaceae > Allium > Allium sativum. The sequence goes on along the minus strand of JASFAX010003380.1, from coordinate 15,629 downwards.
TCTATGCACTGGTATTCTTGGGAGGGAACCCGTTCCGAGTTATACGGCGTGGTCCCTTGATTTACCTAACTTTAAAACCAATATTAATAACTGTTTTAGTTCTCACACCAGTCACATGACTGACCTGGAGTTTATTGTTTTAACCTAAACTCTGGGTGCCCCTATTTTCCGCACGGGCAGCTAGTAGTTTTGGTTTTGCAGATTTATATTCACAGGATCCTGGTTTACAGCTGGAATGATATCCGGAAAGCTCTGTATCCGTATATCACCTTCAGTTGTGCTTTGTATTATTTTCCGCTGCTATGTAATTTATTGTAATCTATGATATTTATCGCATGTAATTTATTCAATTATACTATGTATATTCTTGTATCTGATGGAATTGTTGTAATAGCAATGAAATGTTCTTCCGTCTACGTTCTGATTTGTCTTGTCCTCACAGTAATTCGTTCTTTCTCATCTCTTCGGAGACCGGGGAAGTTCGGGTCGCTTCATTTGGTATCAGAGCTTTGGTTTACAGAGATCGAGAACAAGACACAGATATTGGATTAGTAATATCCAATTAGAATGACTCGTTAGAGATAGGATCAGTAGTATCCTAGAACGAGTGTGAAGAGTATTTTTTCAAATGAAAACAATTTTGTTTTTGAAATTTAAATCGTTTTAAACGTATTTGAATATTTATTTATTTTGAATTTGGACAATCCATTATATAAAGGTTTTGCATATACGCGTCATGAACGTATATTCGAAGTTTTAATATACTGGACAGATATAGAATCACATTCTAGTCGCCCGGAGATGGTACTGATGATTGTCATGACATCATCAGTACTTATGTTCGTGTTTCGAAGGTGTGATATCTATATATTTCCATTAGACTGGTGTGAGAACAAAAACCTATATAGATTTATTGTTGTGAATTGGCATCAAAACATGATTTTTGACCATATATCAAATTTATGAATTTGAAACGTTAAATTCACTAATTGATTGATGTTTGTGTTGTTTGTTTAGTTGTTTGATAATTTTGAACCATTATGCCTAATTGCATCAAATTTTGAATTATATTGAAAATTAGACGCATTTGCTTGCATATACTTGTACTTACATTGAACAGGTCATAGCAAGGAGGCTAGAGCAGAGAATAAAATTTGTTTGCCCGACAAATAGGTACATGTTTACTATAATTTACTGTTTTGTTTGGGTGATGATGATTTTATGAGCCTATTGGCTAGCCGCTTGGCTTTTTCTTTTTCTTTTTGAGATCAGAAGGCCTATATGGCAATTTCGGGATTTTCCCGTGGCTCCCGGTGCAGGGGAGGTTATGGCGAAATTTTTCGAAAATTTAGGGTGTTAGCCAAATTTTTGAAGAATTTGAAAATTCTCAGAAACTGAAAAGTTGGAGAATGAAAGCCAGATCGAACGTAGAGTTGATTGATCAAACCACTTTCGACTTTGTTCCTTTTCGGGGACGAAAAGTTTTAAGTGGGAGAGATTGTAATAACCCGAAATTCTGAACCAGTTTAAATTTTTTATTTTGGCAATTTTAGCGAATTCTGAACATTTAAAATGAATTATTTTAAATAATATCGACGAGAAATTTATTTTGAATAGAATTCGAACGTATATATTATACGCGTCGTCGTTAGAATATAAATATTTATATATAATTATAAATAGAATTGAAAATGGCGCGGTAGTTCGATAATTCGATTTCAAACTTCAATCGAATGTACCGGGTGCAAAACAACCCAGATTTTAGTGAAACCAAAAATAATAGGATCTAATTGAGAATATCTTTCCAACGAATCCGGAAAATCGAAATTTCATAGCGGGAATCAAAAGATATGTCCAGCTGAAAATTCTGAATAGTCGCTATGGAATTCAGGCCCTTAAAAATGGGAATTTTGCAAACGACCTCGGATTTCAACGAAACCACTTTTGTTGGGTCCGTGATATCAAATTATTTCTAGATTCCAAATTTCATAATTTTTCGAATCAATATGTGAGCATGGCAAAGGAAAACGCGTTTGACCAGTTTTAATTGATTTTAATCGACTGGAAAATAGCCATTTTTCTAACGGTCTCAGAATTCGACGAAACTAGTTTTGTTAGGACCGTATCGTCAATACGAAGCTAGAAAATATTTTTTTGGGATTTATAGAGTTAGTATGTGACCCCGGTAAATTGAAATGCGCGTTCAAATTCAATATATAGAATTATGTGTTGATTTTGACGAAAAATGATTGTAACGATCGAATCAGCCTACGATACATATCCCATTGTGTTCGGAATAGGGGTAAAACGCTATGGACGACAGGCGATGGGCCTCGTTTAGAGGTCATATGAAAAAGTGGCTTTTTGAAATTAAATAATAAAATAAAAAGAGAAAGTCAAACCCTCTTTCTCTCTTCCTTGTATCAGCCACCCCCCTCCCCTACGTTTATTTTCTTCAATCGATTTTTATATAAAAAAAAGAGAAGGGGGGATCGCGATCCGCCCCCCCTAGTCGGACGCCGCCGCCCCAGGTGGGGCGCCACCACCTGCCACTCCACCCTTTCTTCCTCCTCCCCGCGCCTGCTACTCCTTCCTCTCCATCTTTCCCCTACCCACATCGTTCGACGCCCCCCCAAGCACCCCTCCCCCCCCCCCACCCCCGCCGATTTGAAGCAGCGCACCCCCCCGGGAAGCCCACAACCACCGCGCCGTGTTACCAGGCGCCACCTGCGCCTCCGCCTTGGCCTGCAAAGCCCGGCGCAACCCCTCCTCAGCGAAATTGAAAACAATGTAAGTTCTTTTGTTTGTTTAGTTTATAATATGTTTAAAAACTGATGTTTAGAAAAGATCAGATTTTTGTAAGGTAAAAAGATCAGATTTTTATAAGGTAAAAAGATCAGATTTTTATAAGGTAAAAAGATCAGATTTTTATTTTGAAAAGGCTAAATCTTCATATAGAAAATAGTGATGTGAAAATGGAATTTTTATCCATATAGCGTGAAAGTAAAAATTCGATTTTTATATATTGAATAGCAAAGCAAAAATTCGATTTTTATATATTGAATAGCAAAGTAAAAATTCGATTTTTATATATTGAATAGCAAAGTAAAAATTCGATTTTTATATATTGAATAGCAAAGTAAAATTCGATTTTTATATATTGAATAGCAAAGTAAAAATTCGATTTTTATATAGGTAGAGAATACGGGCAACGAAGGTGACAAAAAGGCGAGCACGATGAAGATTTCTATGAATGAAGAGTCGTGGTATTGGATAGCTATCAGTGAGAACTTCTCACCTTTCAATTTAATTTTTCTAGTTATAAATATATACTAGGATGCAGACGGTGTTTAGTAGCACCCGACACCCGTCATCCACAGACCATGGATGGCTTGTTTGTTTAATTGTTTGGTTGTGTAGTTGGTTAGATTATTTGGTTTGAATGGAATTGTTTGGTGAAATGAAATTGATTTGATTGATGTGTGAATGGCGTTGGCCTTCACTAGACCGGGGATAAGGATAGGCCTCGTCCCGTTTCTAGTATTGTGCCGTTATGCCGCCGAAATTTTCTAAAATATGTTAGAAAAATAAAAATATCATTTTTATTTAATAAATGAACTGAATAGAATATTTTCTTAGGTTGAATAAAATGTTTTATCATTAAAAATATAATTTTTAACGTGAAAGTGAATAAATAAATATTTATAAACAAATCGGCCGATTTGTTTATATACACTGATTTGACTGATATTGATTGGGTCGATAAATTTTACACATCGCCCAACTGCACAAATAAAATCTGTGTTTGATTGTTTGAAACCCCACATGGGTGTTGGGATGAAATTTGAAGTTCACTCATCCTGATGGATTAAATATGTCGATCGATTGATTGACAGGCTGTTATAAGCGTTAGATATCTATATTTAATGCTTATACAGTGTAGTGCACTTTGGTTGATGGTTGATTATTTTTCAATGCTATTATATACGTGTGATGTATGAAAATCCATATAATTAACATTATATGGTGATTGATTGGGCCTCATTCCAATTTAAAAAATAAAGAATATTATAAGATAAAGGTTCGTGTGTTGACAGTACTCATCCGTTGAGATTAGTCATGTGTTGAACGAAATATTTTAAAAATAGAAATATTTTAAAAATAGAAATATTTGAAAAGGAAATATTTGAAACAGAAATATTTGAAATAGAGTATTAGGAAATAGACATACATGAAGCCGTGTTGATTAGATTGACGCCATTTTGACGTGAACGATATTTATATCGATTTTACTCATTTCGAAATGAATTGAATATAAAACGATTTTGAAATGAATTGAATATAAAACGATTTTGAAATGAATTGAATATAAAACGATTTCGAAATGAATTGAATATAAAACGATTTTGAAATGAATTGAATATAAAACGATTTCGAAATGAATTGAATATAAAACGATTTTGAAATGAATTGAATATAAAACGATTTCGAAATGAATTGAATATAAAATGATTTTGAAATGAATTGAATATAAAACGATTTCGAAATGAATTGAACATAAAACGATTTTGAAATGAATTGAACATAAAACGATTTTGAAATGAATTGAATATAAAACGATTTCGAAATGAATTGAATATAAAACGATTTCGAAATGAATTGAATATAAAACGATTTCGAAATGAATTGAATATAAAACGATTTTGAAATGAATTGAATATAAAACGATTTCGAATTGAATTGAATAGAAAACGAATTCGAATTGAATATATAATGAATTTGATTTGAATAGAAAATGAATTCGATTTCGAATTGAATTGAATCGAATAGAAAACCAATTTGAATTGAATCGAATAGAAAACGAATTTGAATTGAATCGAGTAGAAAACCAATTTGAATTGAGTTGAATAGAAAACCAATTTGAATTGAATCGAATAGAAACGAATTTGAATTGAATCGAATAGAAAATCAATTTGAATTGAATCGAATAGAAAACCAATTTGAATTGAATCGAATAGAAAACCAATTTGAATTGAATTGAAATTTGAATTGAATAGAAGTGAATTTTAAAACGAATTTATAAGGAAGAATTCAATTTTGATTTGAATTGAAATGGGAGTTGAAATTGTTTTTGAAACGAATTTAAACCTATTTATAAAATTCGTTTTAAATAGTAATCGACGAAATATATATTATATATATTATATATATAATATAATGGCCTGAATAGAACGCGCCGCGTCGCGGCAGTTCGTGGATTTCGACCATTTATTTCAAACAGATATTACGGGAGATCCGACCGTCGGATTCTCCTAAAACCGGAACCGTTGGGTTCGTATCGAAAAGAGCTTTCTAACGAATATTAGAAATTTGAAATCTAACGGTTGGATTTGGAGATACGTCCAAATCAAATTTGAAAAAGGTCGTTGTAAGTGCAGTTCGATGGCCATTGGTGGAAATCGACTATACGTGCCTTGATAAAATTATTAAAAATATCAATAATTTGTGTAAAATCATAAGAAATGATTTGGGAAAAATTGGGATGAAAAACTCCACATTTGAAAAGATAAAAATAGATTTTTATCAAAATGAACTAGTTTTGAACTAAAATTAAACCCGTTTATTTTTAAATAAATAAACTGGATTTGAAATGGGTTTTAAACAGAATTGATTTGGGGGTTTATCATGAACGGTGTTTTCAATAACATTTGTTCTTTAACCCGATAATAAATAGAATGTGATTTGGGTTTATCGTGAATTGTGTTTTAAATAACACTAGTTCTTTAACCCAGTAAAAGGAGTTTTAATGAATCTGCAATTAAATTGAAATATGAATTGATAATTTAAATTATCAAATTTAGAAAGTGAGCGAGGATGGAGTATTACCAGTTTTGCTCCAAAGCGATAGTTAAATCTTTAATTAGATTTGAACGTGAAATGGTAATTAATTTTACCGATAACACTGTGATATTAGATATGGAGTATTACCAGTTTTGCTTCATGGGATGAATAGGTTGGGATTGGGAAATAAAATAAATAATTACTTCGGTATGCTTCGCTAATCCCGACTAGTTTGAAAAACCATAATTTGGTTTGAAATGACATCCAAAGGAAGATTAAAAGATAAATTTTAAAGAATTTATCTTGGATAAAATTAATGGGAACCTTTCCCTAAGAATATGAAATTTAGAAACTAGTTGTAGGTTAGCCAAGAAGAATGGTCTCCTGGTATTGATCTGATGTTGGTTTCGGCCTTCGGGGTTAATATTTGGGAAATTGTTCTCTTGTTAATTTATGGTTAGTGACTAATGAATTGGAATGAGGCATATGTTGTGTTTGTGTAACATTTGTTTTTAATATACGTGGGTTGTTCGGAAAGGCCGGGTTTATACCCATTCTGAATAACCGATTCGACGATAAGTCGAAGATGAAGACGGTGATTGAAGACCGGAAGTCTTCACATCGTTTGGGTGATTACTGATGATCTTGATTGGGCTGTACACCCAAGATGAGGGAATCAGTTAGTGGTCGTCCAGACGTACTTGGAGATCGATGGATATGCGAGGAAAGTGCCTCCGGTTTCATTCAGACCCAGAACGAACTTGTAAATGGATTGTGTGTCTGACATTGGATTTTATTATGTGCTGATTGATTTCTGTTAAATATATATCTGTTTGGCGGCAGAGAATATATTCTCTTGCTTAACGCCCTTCTCTGAGACGTACGAGCTTAGAGGTTATATATCGATAGATATCAATCGCATGGCATGAATTGCCTGTGTGGCATGCTGAGTTGCATAGATCAAGGCTTCTGTTGAAAAGCAAAGTCTTGTGGTTGATGATCAAAGCACGACCTACGTGGCAGCTTTGTGTATAGGGTGGATTCGCGAGCCTCACACCTCGGTATGAGTCAAAAACGGGATGAGGACCCAAGGAGTGCACGCCGTTCCTTTCTAGCAATGGGTGGTGTCAGTGACCTACCAGCCCTGACATTTATATACTTTTCACCTTTGTGGTTTGGATGCGAGGCGCCTCGATTATAGGTCCTATAGTGTCGGGAAACGTGTGTTCAAGAATAATTAATCCTCTAACGTAAGTGAGGACCGGTCTTGGAGGATCCCAGGGTTGCCCAGAGTGCGTAGTCCTGAGGCATTTGCTAGAGTGTCTCGAAGCGGAGAGGAGCTTGCCCCTTGCCTCGGCTCATGACGGAATCCAATTTCCAATACGTGATATTGCGGTTTTAATTGTAGAACTAGTATGGCAACATAGTAGATGGTAGCTATGCCGCCTATGATTGATATTTATGATTGAAATTGTTTTGACACTATACACCTATAATAGTATCAAATAATGTGTTTTAAACGTATCAAGCATGCTTTGGCTGTTATAAGGGAAAGCCCTATCCTACGGCTTGCGTTGCATTGTGTGATGGGACCTGGGTCTTATAACAGCTTCATTTTTCTTTATTTAGCATTGCGCTGTTTGTTCTATGCACTGGTATTCTTGGGAGGGAACCCGTTCCGCGTTATACGGCGTGGTCCCTTGATTTACCTAACTTTAAAACCAATATTAATAACTGTTTTAGTTCTCACACTAGTCACATGACTGACCTGGAGTTTATTGTTTTAACCTAAACTCTGGGTGCCCCTATTTTCCGCACGGGCAGCTAGTAGTTTTGGTTTTGCAGATTTATATTCACAGGATCCTGGTTTACAGCTGGAATGATATCCGGAAAGCTCTGTATCCGTATATCACCTTCAGTTGTGCTTTGTATTATTTTCCGCTGCTATGTAATTTATTGTAATCTATGATATTTATCGCATGTAATTTATTCAATTATACTATGTATATTCTTGTATCTGATGGAATTGTTGTAATAGCAATGAAATGTTCTTCCGTCTGCGTTCTGATTTGTCTTGTCCTCACAGTAATTCGTTCTTTCTCATCTCTTCGGAGACCGGGGAAGTTCGGGTTGCTTCATTTGGTATCAGAGCTTTGGTTTACAGAGATCGAGAACAAGACACAGATATTGGATTAGTAATATCCAATTAGAATGACTCGTTAGAGATAGGAACAGTAGTATCCTAGAACGAGTGTGAAGAGTATTTTTTCAAATGAAAACAATTTTGTTTTTGAAATTTAAATCGTTTTAAACGTATTTGAATATTTATTTATTTTGAATTTGGACAATCCATTATATAAATGTTTTGCATATACGCGTCATGAACGTATATTCGAAGTTTTAATATACTGGATAGATATAGAATCACATTCTAGTCGCCCGGAGATGGTACTGATGATTGTCATGACATCATCAGTACTTATGTTCGTGTTTCGAAGGTGTGATATCTATATATTTCCATTAGACTGGTGTGAGAACCAAAACTTATATAGATTTATTGTTGTGAATTGGCATCAAAACATGATTTTTGACTATATATCAAATTTATGAATTTGAAACGTTAAATTCACTAATTGATTGATGTTTGTGTTGTTTGTTTAGTTGTTTGATAATTTTGAACCATTATGCCTAATTGCATCAAATTTTGAATTATATTGAAAATTAGACGCATTTGCTTGCATACACTTGTACTTACATTGAACAGGTCATAGCAAGGAGGCTAGAGCAGAGAATAAAATTTGTTTGCCCGACAAATAGGTACATGTTTACTATAATTTACTGTTTTGTTTGGGTGATGATGATTTTATGAGCCTATTGGCTAGCCGCTTGGCTTTTTCTTTTTCTTTTTGAGATCAGAAGGCCTATATGGCAATTTCGGGATTTTCCCGTGGCTCCCGGTGCAGGGGAGGTTATGGCGAAATTTTTCGAAAATTTAGGGTGTTAACCAAATTTTTGAAGAATTTGAAAATTCTCAGAAACTGAAAAGTTGGAGAATGAAAGCCAGATCGAACGTAGAGTTGATTGATCAAACCACTTTCGACTTTGTTCCTTTTCGGGGACGAAAAGTTTTAAGTGGGAGAGATTGTAATAACCCGAAATTCTGAACCAGTTTAAATTTTTTATTTTGGCAATTTTAGCGAATTTTGAACATTTAAAATGAATTATTTTAAATAATATCGACGAGAAATTTATTTTGAATAGAATTCGAACGTATATATTATACGCGTCGTCGTTAGAATATAAATATTTATATATAATTATAAATAGAATTGAAAATGGCGCGGTAGTTCGATAATTCGATTTCAAACTTCAATCGAATGTACCGGGTGCAAAACAACCCAGATTTTAGTGAAACCAAAAATAATAGGATCTAATTGAGAATATCTTTCCAACGAATCTGGAAAATCGAAATTTCATAGCGGGAATCAAAAGATATGTCCAGTTGAAAATTCTGAATAGTCGCTATGGAATTCAGGCCCTTAAAAATGGGAATTTTGCAAACGACCTCGGATTTCAACGAAACCACTTTTGTTGGGTCCGTGATATCAAATTATTTCTAGATTCCAAATTTCATAATTTTTCGAATCAATATGTGAGCGTGGCAAAGGAAAACGCGTTTGACCAGTTTCAATTGATTTTAATCGACTAGAAAATAGCCATTTTTCTAACGATCTCAGAATTCGACGAAACTAGTTTTGTTAGGACCGTATCGTCAATACGAAGCTAGAAAATATTTTTTTGGGATTTATAGAGTTAGTATGTGACCCCGGTAAATTGAAATGCGCGTTCAAATTCAATATATAGAATTATGTGTTGATTTTGACGAAAAATGATTGTAACGATCGAATCAGCCTACGATACATATCCCATTGTGTTCGGAATAGGGGTAAACCGCTATGGACGACAGGCGATGGGCCTCGTTTAGAGGTCATATGAAAAAGTGGCTTTTTGAAATTAAATAATAAAATAAAAAGAGAAAGTCAAACCCTCTCTCTCTCTTCCTTGTATCAGCCACCCCCTCCCCCCCGTTTATTTTCTTCAATCGATTTTTATATAAAAAAAGAGAATGGGGGGATCGCGATCCGCCCCCCTAGTCGGACGCCGCCGCCACAGGTGGGGCGCCACCACCTGCCACTCCACCCTTTCTTCCTCCTCCCCGCGCCTGCTACTCCTTCCTCTCCATCTTTCCCCTACCCACATCGTTCGACGCCCCCCCAAGCACCCCTCCCCCCCCACCCCCGCCGATTTGAAGCAGCGCACCCCCCCGGGAAGCCCACAACCATCGCGCCGTGTTACCAGGCGCCACCTGCGCCTCCGCCTTGGCCTGCAAAGCCCGGCGCAACCCCTCCTCAGCGAAATTGAAAACAATGTAAGTTCTTTTGTTTGTTTAGTTTATAATATGTTTAAAAACTGATGTTTAGAAAAGATCAGATTTTTGTAAGGTAAAAAGATCAGATTTTTATAAGGTAAAAAGATCAGATTTTTATTTTGAAAAGGCGAAATCTTCATATAGAAAATAGTGATGTGAAAATGGAATTTTTATCCATATAGCGTGAAAGTAAAAATTCGATTTTTATATATTGAATAGCAAAGCAAAAATTCGATTTTTATATATTGAATAGCAAAGTAAAAATTCGATTTTTATATATTGAATAGCAAAGTAAAAATTCGATTTTTATATATTGAATAGCAAAGTAAAATTCGATTTTTATATATTGAATAGCAAAGTAAAAATTCGAATTTTATATAGGTAGAGAATACGGGCAACGAAGGTGACAAAAAGGTGAGCACGATGAAGATTTCTATGAATGAAGAGTCGTGGTATTGGATAGCTATCAGTGAGAACTTCTCACCTTTCAATTTAATTTTTCTAGTTATAAATATATACTAGGATGCAGACGGTGTTTAGTAGCACCCGACACCCGTCATCCACAGACCATGGATGGCTTGTTTGTTTAATTGTTTGGTTGTGTAGTTGGTTAGATTATTTGGTTTGAATGGAATTGTTTGGTGAAATGAAATTGATTTAATTGATGTGTGAATGGCGTTGGCCTTCACTAGACCGGGGATAAGGATAGGCCTCGTCCCGTTTCTAGTATCGTGCCGTTATGCCGCCGAAATTTTCTAAAATATGTTAGAAAAATAAAAATATCATTTTTATTTAATAAATGAACTGAATAGAATATTTTCTTAGGTTGAATAAAATGTTTTATCATTAAAAATATAATTTTTAACGTGAAAGTGAATAAATAAATATTTATAAACAAATCGGCCGATTTGTTTATATACACTGATTTGACTGATATTGATTGGGTCGATAAATTTTACACATCGCCCAACTGCACAAATAAAATCTGTGTTTGATTGTTTGAAACCCCACATGGGTGTTGGGATGAAATTTGAAGTTCACTCATCCTGATGGATTAAATATGTCGATCGATTGATTGACAGGCTGTTATAAGCGTTAGATATCTATATTTAATGCTTATACAGTGTAGTGCACTTTGGTTGATGGTTGATTATTTTTCAATGCTATTATATACGTGTGATGTATGAAAATCCATATAATTAACATTATATGGTGATTGATTGGGCCTCATTCCAATTTAAAAAATAAAGAATATTATAAGATAAAGGTTCGTGTGTTGACAGTACTCATCCGTTGAGATTAGTCATGTGTTGAACGAAATATTTTAAAAATAGAAATATTTTAAAAATAGAAATATTTGAAAAGGAAATATTTGAAACAGAAATATTTGAAATAGAGTATTAGAAAATAGACATACATGAAGCCGTGTTGATTAGATTGACGCCATTTTGACGTGAACGATATTTATATCGATTTTACTCATTTCGAAATGAATTGAATATAAAACGATTTTGAAATGAATTGAATATAAAACGATTTTGAAATGAATTAAATATAAAACGATTTCGAAATGAATTGAATATAAAACGATTTTGAAATGAATTGAATATAAAACGATTTCGAAATGAATTGAATATAAAACGATTTTGAAATGAATTGAATATAAAACGATTTCGAAATGAATTGAATATAAAATGATTTTGAAATGAATTGAATATAAAACGATTTCGAAATGAATTGAACATAAAACGATTTTGAAATGAATTGAACATAAAACGATTTTGAAATGAATTGAATATAAAACGATTTTGAAATGAATTGAATATAAAACGATTTTGAAATGAATTGAATATAAAACGATTTTGAAATGAATTGAATATAAAACGATTTCGAAATGAATTGAATATAAAACGATTTTGAAATGAATTGAATATAAAACGATTTCGAATTGAATTGAATAGAAAACGAATTCGAATTGAATAAATAATGAATTTGATTTGAATAGAAAATGAATTCGATTTCGAATTGAATTGAATCGAATAGAAAACCAATTTGAATTGAATCGAATAGAAAACGAATTTGAATTGAATCGAGTAGAAAACCAATTTGAATTGAGTTGAATAGAAAACCAATTTGAATTGAATCGAATAGAAACGAATTCGAATTGAATCGAATAGAAAATCAATTTGAATTGAATCGAATAGAAAACCAATTTGAATTGAATCGAATAGAAAACCAATTTGAATTGAATTGAAGTTTGAATTGAATAGAAATGAATTTTAAAACGAATTTATAAGGAAGAATTCAATTTTGATTTGAATTGAAATGGGAGTTGAAATTGTTTTTGAAACGAATTTAAACCTATTTATAAAATTCGTTTTAAATAGTAATCGACGAAATATATATTATATATATTATATATATAATATAATGGCCTGAATAGAACGCGCCGCGTCGCGGCAGTTCATGGATTTCGACCATTTATTTCAAACAGACATTACGGGAGATCCGACCGTCGGATTCTCCTAAAACCGGAACCGTTGGGTTCGTATCGAAAAGAGCTTTCTAACGAATATTAGAAATTTGAAATCTAACGGTTGGATTTGGAGATACGTCCAAATCAAATTTGAAAAAGGTCGTTGTAAGTGCAGTTCGATGGCCATTGGTGGAAATCGACTGTACGGGCCTTGATAAAATTATTAAAAATATCAATAATTTGTGTAAAATCATAAGAAATGATTTGGGAAAAATTGGGATGAAAAACTCCACATTTGAAAAGATAAAAATAGATTTTTATCAAAATGAACTAGTTTTGAACTAAAATTAAACCCGTTTATTTTTAAATAAATAAACTGGATTTGAAATGGGTTTTAAACAGAATTGATTTGGGGGTTTATCATGAACGGTGTTTTCAATAACATTTGTTCTTTAACCCGATAATAAATAGAATGTGATTTGGGTTTATCGTGAATTGTGTTTTAAATAACACTAGTTCTTTAACCCAGTAAAAGGAGTTTTAATGAATCTGCAATTAAATTGAAATATGAATTGATAATTTAAATTATCAAATTTAGAAAGTGAGCGAGGATGGAGTATTACCAGTTTTGCTCCAAAGCGATAGTTAAATCTTTAAATAGATTTGAACGTGAAATGGTAATTAATTTTACCGATAACACTGTGATATTAGATATGGAGTATTACCAGTTTTGCTTCATGGGATGAATAGGTTGGGATTGGGAAATAAAATAAATAATTACTTCGGTATGCTTCGCTAATCCCGACTAGTTTGAAAAACCATAATTTGGTTTGAAATGACATCCAAAGGAAGATTAAAAGATAAATTTTAAAGAATTTATCTTGGATAAAATTAATGGGAACCTTTCCCTAAGAATATGAAATTTAGAAACTAGTTGTAGGTTAGCCAAGAAGAATGGTCTCCTGGTATTGATCTGATGTTGGTTTCGGCCTTCGGGGTTAATATTTGGGAAATTGTTCTCTTGTTAATTTATGGTTAGTGACTAATGAATTGGAATGAGGCATATGTTGTGTTTGTGTAACATTTGTTTTTAATATACGTGGGTTGTTCGGAAAGGCCGGGTTTATACCCATTCTGAATAACCGATTCGACGATAAGTCGAAGATGAAGACGGTGATTGAAGACCGGAAGTCTTCACATCGTTTGGGTGATTACTGATGATCTTGATTGGGCTGTACACCCAAGATGAGGGAATCAGTTAGTGGTCGTCCAGACGTACTTGGAGATCGATGGATATGCGAGGAAAGTGCCTCCGGTTTCGTTCAGACCCAGAACGAACTTGTAAATGGATTGTGTGTCTGACATTGGATTTTATTCTGTGCTGATTGATTTCTGTTAAATATATATCTGTTTGGCGGCAGAGAATTTATTCTCTTGCTTAACGCCCTTCTCTGAGACGTACGAGCTTAGAGGTTATATATCGATAGATATCAATCGCATGGCATGAATTGCCTGTGTGGCATGCTGAGTTGCATAGATCAAGGCTTCTGTTGAAAAGCAAAGTCTTGTGGTTGATGATCAAAGCACGACCTACGTGGCAGCTTTGTGTATAGGGTGGATTCGCGAGCCTCACACCTCGGTATGAGTCAAAAACGGGATGAGGACCCAAGGAGTGCACGACGTTTCTTTCTAGCAATGGGTGGTGTCAGTGACCTACCAGCCCTGACATTTATATACTTTTCACCTTTGTGGTTTGGATGCGAGGCGCCTCGATTATAGGTCCTATAGTGTCGGGAAACGTGTGTTCAAGAATAATTAATCCTCTAACGTAAGTGAGGACCGGTCTTGGAGGATCCCAGGGTTGCCCAGAGTGCGTAGTCCTGAGGCATTTGCTAGAGTGTCTCGAAGCGGAGAGGAGCTTGCCCCTTGCCTCGGCTCATGACGGAATCCAATTTCCAATACGTGATATTGCGGTTTTAATTGTAGAACTAGTATGGCGACATAGTAGATGGTAGCTATGCCGCCTATGATTGATATTTATGATTGAAATTGTTTTGACACTATACACCTATAATAGTATCAAATAATGTGTTTTAAACGTATCAAGCATGCTTTGGCTGTTATAAGGGAAAGCCCTATCCTACGGCTTGCGTTGCATTGTGTGATGGGACCTGGGTCTTATAACAGCTTCATTTTTCTTTATTTAGCATTGCGCTGTTTGTTCTATGCACTGGTATTCTTGGGAGGGAACCCGTTCCGCGTTATACGGCGTGGTCCCTTGATTTACCTAACTTTAAAACCAATATTAATAACTGTTTTAGTTCTCACACTAGTCACATGACTGACCTAGAGTTTATTGTTTTAACCTAAACTCTGGGTGCCCCTATTTTCCGCACGGGCAGCTAGTAGTTTTGGTTTTGCAGATTTATATTCACAGGATCCTGGTTTACAGCTGGAATGATATCCGGAAAGCTCTGTATCCGTATATCACCTTCAGTTGTGCTTTGTATTATTTTCCGCTGCTATGTAATTTATTGTAATCTATGATATTTATCGCATGTAATTTATTCAATTATACTATGTATATTCTTGTATCTGATGGAATTGTTGTAATAGCAATGAAATGTTCTTCCGTCTGCGTTCTGATTTGTCTTGTCCTCACAGTAATTCGTTCTTTCTCATCTCTTCGGAGACCGGGGAAGTTCGGGTTGCTTCATTTGGTATCAGCTTTGGTTTACAGAGATCGAGAACAAGACACAGATATTGGATTAGTAATATCCAATTAGAATGACTCGTTAGAGATAGGAATAGTAGTATCCTAGAACGAGTGTGAAGAGTATTTTTTCAAATGAAAACAATTTTGTTTTTGAAATTTAAATCGTT